>JAVLUX010000031.1:4847500-4907500 GCA_032164185.1 Moxostoma hubbsi | reverse complement strand
GGCTGGGTGTGCAGCATCACGACCCAGCTCTGCCCTCCGCCCTGTCACAGAACACTTTTAGAAATATACCTGACAGTTACTGTAGTAAAATTAACTGTAGTAGTAACTATGGTATTTTGCCAGAAATAGTGTATATATTTGTAATAAATGTTTATATTATTAGACTACAAAAATATAAAATATTGTATATTAGGGCAATAAAATTCACTTTTATGGAGGTTGTTTTTATTATTTCTACATGTGTTTAGGATATTGTTTTTCATTACAAATTCCATAGATTATTATTAGAATTTTTTTTTTTTACAAATTAATTACCAACAATAATTACATCTAACCATGGAGATCTTCTTTTTTTTTTTTTTTTTTTTTTTTTTTTTTACCTGTGATTAACATGATATTGATATCAAAATCAATCAAAAATCATGCACGTACAATGGTAAATTGTCATAAAGGCAACTACAAAGCAGAATTTAACAAAAAAGATTTAAAGCCTGCACACTCATGAATTAAGTATGAAGTTATGACCTTTTCTCCTTTATAAATAGGTTTAATTCTAATTAACTTTAATTGAAAATGGTGAATTAAAGGTAGCTACACTCTATAACTCTTTGTTCGTGACATCTTGAACTTACAGTGACACCTAGTGGTGTGGATGCAGCATCATTCAAAATCAGCAGTTTTCAGTTACAGATGCCATTTTAGAAATTCACTATTCACAATCATCCATGATTAATATAATCAATGAGTGAAAGTGTCCAATAACAAGACGGTTACTGAGATTAAGAGAGTAGTATTCAGCTGGTCATGTGATTCTAAAATGGCTGCCCCCATGAGGGCGCCCATGCCCCATGCAGAATAAAACAGCTTTCATAAGGTTACTGATATGACTACAGTCCTCATCTCATGTAGGTGGTCATGATTTTATAAATATGTAATGTATACATGTAATGACTATGCTGCAATGTAATCTTTATGAAACAAAACGATGTACAGTTTCTCCTGGATCAGCTAATTATCCCTAATGTGATCACACCCACGGGCAGAGGGAGCTATTCATACGATAATGTGCTGAGTCGATCAATGCAAATGTTAAACACCTTCGACTGTGTCTTAAAAAGCATCAAGTTCATTCACTTTTCTGCGCATTTGGAAGATGGCACGATACACAGGTGAGGAAAAGTCCACATCTGGAAGATGGCACAATACAAAGGTGAGGAAAAGTCCACATTTTCCTCAGAAGAAGAGCGGGACTCCGATGAACGTTTGCATTTTGAAGAGAGACTTGATCCAGCCGAGTATATAATTTCGGGTGAGTAAGTCATTTAGTTTTACTTACATTAGTTGACATGCTATTTTATATAAACATGTACATATTTTATAAGTGGGACTGTTTCCAGACTTGCCAGCCAGGATTTAGAGTACTGAAATTTGAAACATGTCATAATAGGAAAGTTTTAGTTACATTTAAATGCTGTTTCGGCTAAAGCAGGTATTTAAATTGTATGCTATATGATATAAATATGTAATACGGTATACAAATAATATGAATGTTTAGATTATATTTTAACTAGTGTTTATGCTGCCTCATTGTCATCAACAAAGCATGTGCTTGCAAATATCTGTTCAGGTGTAAATGAGTAAAATGCACTTTAAATATGCCCATATTAGAAAATCTGCATATTATAATGATTTCTAAAGGATCATGTGACACTGAAGACTGCAGTAATGATGCTGAAAATTCAGCTTTGATCACAAATTGCATTTTACAATATATTCAAATAGAAACTGTTCTTTTACATTGTAAAAAGAGTTTACAATATCACAGATTTATGTATTTTGGATCAAATAAATGTAGGTCTAAAATTTTTAAGTAAAGTCTTTTATCAGATAGCCTATAGTTAACAAATCTATAGTCCGATTACTTATTTTAAATTAAAACTTGATTTTGATCATTAAGTCTCCTCACATTCATTCTCTTTTTGTCACATTCCTCATTGGGGTATTGTGGACAAATGCTTAATATTTGTTATATGGCCTTATTTCAAAGACTTAAAATTTTAGTTTTTTCAAAAACCAGGCATAAACATAATTTTATGTTGTTCACATATTATTGTAGTCCAGTTTGTGCTGAATACAGTGTTATCAGACATTAGCCATTAATATGTTTTTAAGCAACTGAAAAAAGCACAAATGTCAAGGCATGTCAAAACTTCTCCAGGGCCCAAAACACCCACAGACTCCAGAGGGTTAAAGTAAGACACTTACAATAGAAGCACATGGGGCCAGTCCATAAACATATAAAAAAAAACACTATTTAAAAAGTGTCACAAGACGTAAACAATATGCATGTTAACATGATTTCAATGTAATAAAATACCTGTTCCACATGATTTTAGTGTGATAAAATTGCTTAGTGTTAACCTGTGTTACGTTGTCTTGGCAACGAAGTTGCAATATTGGATAGAACTACCCTAATAAGGTTAGTAAACACGAAAATTATGCAAGCGCTAGAGGTAGACGATATATCGATTTTACCGATTATTCAGTGCCGATAGTTGCTTTTATGAAGGTTCCACTGAAATTATTTTTTTTTTTTTCAATGGAAGCAAGGGCATACAAAGAAAAATGTGACTATATAGAAATGTCCCTCATCAGCACATACATTGTTTCTCCAAATTCATATTGTGAATAATAATAATATATAGGCTACAAAAAGCTTAATTTGGTGAATATTCTGCCTTCACATGCTATCGGAATTATCGTAAATATGAGTTTCCCATTTGGAAGTTGCACATGAATGACCCCTCAATTTGTAATTACAACTGAGAAACTCAAAGAGTTAATTTTCATACCAGAGTTTCCATGATGGGAGGAGTCCTAAACTTTCAACATGGCAGAGGAGAGTATGGTTTCTGTTTCTGTAGTGAATAACAAGTTTTATTCATATTTGTTTAAACTTACTGTTTTGGTCAGATTAATTTATGTATATCAGCAACCATCTGATGCATGTTTTAAATTTTTCGAACCACTGTCGATGGTTCAAGCTGAGTCAAGCAATTGCCATCCCTCATCCTTACGGTGCATTACAGCGGCCTTCTCCCCTCTCTACACGGGTGCACTACAGAGATCACCCCTGGGAGCTTCAGCAGATCATTAGAGTGCATTCTGAAAAACTTATATTTTCCTTTCTAAAAGACTATATTCTAAAAGTGCGGCACCCTTCGGAACAACTTTTTCCCTACAGATTGTGTGTATTCCTGGTTGCGGTCGATACATCTCACTTTCTGATGGCCACAATCGCTGTCTTTCATGCCTGAGCACTGCCCACGCCGAGACTTCTTTTGTGGATGCGTCATGTCCTCACTGCGAAGCCATGACCATGGCAACAAGTAAGACAAAGGTAAGACAAAGTTAGGCATTTGGATGTGTGCGCCGGCTTGTCCCAGAGTGAGTTCGACCTCTTATTCAGTGTCCGTGAAGGTGATGAGCTCTCGAGTAGCAGACGATGTCCACTTTGTTGTCCATCTGTGGCTTAACCTGGTCGAGATGCGCTAGGCCGACAAGACACACTTCTTGAAACCCATCTCCCTGGCTGGCCTATTTGGCGACACCGTCGGGGACTTTGCCCAGCAGTTCTCGCCGGCGAAGTCACCACCATTGTGTCCTTGAGCAAGGCACTTAACTCCAGGTTGCTCTGGGGGGATTGTCCCTGTAAGTCGCTTAAAAGCGGATAAAAGCGTCTGCCAAAAGCATAAATGTAAATGTAGATCCACTCCATTCCCTGGAAGGAGAATCTTTTGTTTCCTTTTCATTTTGTTTTGCCGCACGCTCCATTAGCTGCGGAATCCAAACATACAACAAAAGTGTGTGCGGCCGTCACCCTGACCACCGTCTCCTATCTTTTTGGCAGGTCCAGTACCCCAGCGGCAGTCTCCCCGTTCCTGCGCACCAAGCTGTGGCACAAACATACTCAAACCCGGATGGTTTTGATGGACCGCAAGGACGAATCACCTCCTCCCCCCTCCTCGACTGATCCGCTGGTGAATATCAGGAGTCAGGTATCTCAGTTCGATGTCTCTCAACTCAGAACCACCACAGGGCTCAAACCCTGTCAATGTGGCCTCCCTGGCTCCGCTCCGCGCAAGGCCCCACCCGTCCAATGAGATTGTTCCTCTGGTTCCCCTCATCCGGAGCTTGGACGCATGGCTCATGCTTTTCAACCCGTCGCGAAGACTGACCCGGACCGTCCGACTCGGCTACACGATTCAGTTCGCCAGGCTTTGCCCAGGTTTACCGGCATCCACTACCGGCATCAAGGACGAGAATGCCACCACCTTGTGTGCGGAAATCACCACCCTTCTGCGGAAGCATGCGTTAGAGCCTGTCCCTCAAGTCGAGATGAAGAGGGGGTTTTACAGCCCCTACTTCATTGTACCAAAAAAGGCGGTGGTTTGCGGCCAATCTTTCACTTATGAGTTCTGAACCGGGCTTTACATAGACTCCCGTACAAGATGCTGACTCTAAGGTGCATTCTAGCGAGCATCCGGCATCAAGATTGGTTCATGGAGGTAGACCTGAAGGACGCGCACTTCCACATCTCGATTCTACCTTGACACAGACCCTTCCTGCAGTTTGCATTTGAGGGTCGGGCATACCAGTACAAAGTTCTCCCTTTCGGCCTGTCCTTGTCTTTTGAAGCGTCTTCACGAAGGTCGCAGAGGCTGTCCATGCCCAGTTAAGGGAAGTGGCCATTTGCAATCTCAACTACCTCAACGACTGGCTAATCTTTGCTCACTCTCTAGACGTGATGTGTGCTCCCAGGTACCTGGTGCTCGCGCACCTCAGCTGGCTAGGGCTTCAGGTAAACTGGGAAAAGAGCAAGCTCCTCCCGGTTCAGAGCATCTCTTTTCTCGGTTTGGAGTTGGACTCGGTCTCGATGACAGGGGCAGCGGTTCCCCTAGAACAGGTCTCCAGGAGCGTCGTGGTTACAACCGATGCCTCCAAGATGGGCTGGGGCGCTATATGCAACAGGGCACGCAGCCGTCGGCTCCTGGAAGGGACCAAGGCTACGTTGGCACATCAACTGCCTCAAGTTGTTGGCAATATTGCTCACCCTACAGAGGTTCCGGCCATTGATCCAGGGCAAGCACGTGTTGGTTCGAACAGACAACATGGCGATGGTAGCATATATCAACTGCCAAGGTGGGTTATGCTCCCCTCACATATTACAACTCAGGTCAGGGAGGAAGAGGAGCAGGTCATCCTAGTGGCTTCCTACTGGCCCACCCAGACTTAATTCTTGGACCTCATGCTCCTCACGTCAGACCCTCCGTGGCAAATTCCCCTAAGGACCTTCTTTCTTAGGGACAGGGCACCATCTGGCACCTGCAACCAGACCTCTGGAACCTCCATGTCTGGCCCCTGGACGGGAAGCGGAAGACCTCAGTGGCCTACCACCTGCTGTGTTCGACACCATCACTCAGGCTAAGGCCCCTCTACGAGGCACCTATATGCCTTGAAGTGGCGTCTGTTCACTAAGTGGTGCCCTTCCTGACACAAAGACCCCCAGAGATGCACAGTCAGCTCAGTGCTTTCCTTTCTGCAGAAGAGGTTGGAGGGACAGCTGCCCCCCTCCACCTTTAAGGTGTACGTAGCTGCCATAGCTGCACACCACGACACAGTGGAAGTCAAGTCCTTAGGGAAGCACAACCTTATTATCAGGTTCCTGAGAGGCACCAGGAGGTTGAATCCCTCCAGGCCACGCCTCATTCCCATGGGACCTCTCTGTAGTCCTGCAAGGCCTGTGAGGGGCTCCCTTCAAGCCCTTAGAGTCATTAGAGCTTAAGACACTCTCTCCTTGAAGACTGCCCTCCTGACAGCACTCACCTCCATCAAGAGGGTTGGGGGACCTGCAAGCGTTCTCTGTCAGCAAAAAGTGCCTGGAGTTCAGTCCGGGCTACTCTCATGTGATCCTGAGACCCCGATCGGGCTATGTGCCCAAGGTTCCCACAACCCATTCAGGGATCAAGTGGTGAACCTGCAAGCACTGCCCCAGGAGGAGGCAGACCCAGCCTTAGAGTTGCTGTGTCTGGTGCATGCTTTACGCATCTATTTGATTGGATTTGATAGCTTGGGTCTCTGTGTCATTTCTTTCTTCCCTCAGCTGAGCCGCATCAAGACGGCGATTGTAGATCAAGAATAATAAATCAAATACATTGCACAACAAAATTATCTAACAGACCTGGGGGCTCGTCTGGGATCTCTCCAGACAGGTAAGACTGATTTATTATCAAGTATTAACCTGTCTGATGAAAGATTGAAGAGGACGTAGTTTAATTTGGCTCGATATTTTAATAACTCTGCACATGGGGGCATCTTCTTAGAGATGATGTTGCCCTATTATAATTAGGAAGGAAGGATTAACCTCATCACCGCTGCAGCAGTTTAAAGGTTATCCTTATTGTGGTGTGAATATGAAGGGGACGAAATTGTCCAGAGGAAAAGACGGAGATTAAAAATAGGAATTGATCTGCATTATTGTTCTGCATGAACTGTGTCGATCGGGAGAGTGTTTGAAGTATTATTAAAAGGGTGACATTATGGGACAGGAAATAATTGCCGTTATCGAACAAAACTCCAAAACAGAGGATGTTTCGCAATAATCAGGGTTTCAACACTGAACTTTATATTAGTAATCTGGCAGGATGGTCAGAAGGACAAACACAATTAGATCCATATCCTAGAGATGGCTCATTTATTGATTGATTCACGAGTGAATCCAAATCTATGGTTAAAAGAGGGTGGGCCCTCAGTGGGATTATAAATACATGAAAAATCATACGAGGTGTGGAAGAAAATGAAACCATTGTGGGACAAAGTTCCTGAATGAAAAGAGGCTAATCAAATGCATGCAGCGGTCTCTGAGTCAGAACAACCACCTAAATATGATATTGTTGTGAACAGAGCCATAACCCCTAACACCCCAACGACACCAAGCCACAATTTAAAGGTAACTCATTCATGGCCGTATCTGATTCAGAGTCAAAGAAAGATACGAGCAATGGTACAACGGCTACATTTCCTTTTATCCAGTGCCCAGACGGATATAAAATCGTTCCACTAACAATGTCAGAGGCACTGGCTATATAAACAAATTACCATATACAAACCGTATACCTTACCATATACTAACCGATACTGGCACATCTAAATGTTCATTAACAGCGCATTGCTATGAGGGCTCTATTACGGGACGCACTCTAAACACTGTGGGAATTAATGGCGTTCCCATTAAGTACCAAAAGTACCAAAATTACCCGTAACATCTCCAGATAACCCAAACTTGTTTAAAATGCATGAGTTTGTGATTTTGCCTGACTGGGTCGTGATCTGATGCATAAAATTGGGTCAAAAATAACTTTTGATTCTAACTCACTACAATTACTGTATCCCTCAGTATATAGTCTGTATATACAGGACATTGCGGAGAAGTTTGTAGCTCAACGTCTGTCAACACTTCTGCTGCAAAACAGGAACTTCTCAATGTTCGATCCAGCTCTGTGGGCCACCCACAAAGATGAGGTGGGCCTCATTGACGTAAGACCATATGTTGCCAATCTCCGCTCTAACATACCAGTGTACTGCAAACAGTATCTACTATCAAAAGAAAAAGAAGGCGGCATTGGCCCAATAATACAACAGTGCCTGTCACAAGGTATTTCAAAACCTACTCACCATACAACACACCAATTAATCCAGTAAAGAAAGCTAATGGTACATGGCGATTAACACAATATTTTAGGAAAATTAATGATTTCATTATTCCATTGTCACCAGTGGTACCGGATGAGTGCACTACCATTAACTAAATTCCAGCAGAACACACTCATTTTACTGTTACTGATTTGTGTTCTGCCTTCTTCAGTGTGCCAGTTGCACCCGTTAAGCAGCCCCTGTTCGCATTCACATATGGAGGCCAACAGTACACTTGGACCCGAATGCCCCAATGATTTTGAGACTCATCTGCTGTGTTCTCCGCTGTAGTGCATGCTACTCTCAAAGACACCAAGCTGCCACCATAGACCTGTCTGCTACAATATGCTGATGGTATCTTGGTTTCTGGTCCTAATGCAGAGTCCTGTACAACAGCATTGATGATTGTTTGCAATGTTCTCGCTCACGCAGGTTCCAAAGACAAGCTGCAATGGGTGACACTGAAAGTTAACTATTTGGGTCATGAACTACAGAAAGGAACAGTACATCTCTCCACAGAGTGAAGACGATTACTACCTTCCAATACCCTAAAACAGACTAAAATGCAAAGCTTCTTGGGTTTAGTGAACTATTGTCGAGCATGGGTGTCAAACTGCTTATATGACAAAATCCTGAGAGAAGCAACACTCCCAAGTGCTGAGGAACCTATCAAGTGGACTTCTGAAATGGAAATGGCTTTCAAACATCTACAAAACAGCCTCAGCTCTCCACCTGCACTAGGTTTACCGAATTGATTTTAAAAGAAACTTTATATGCAGTCGCCAAAGATCACCGTGCATGTTTGTGAGCAGTGGCTGCTGCGGCGTTTATGGTACAACATGCAGAACGCATTGTACTCTCACATCCATTAGTTGTGCACTCCTCTCACCAGGTAGGAGCAATCATGCACAACATTACCACACAACACATGACAGCACATTGTCGATCGGGGTATGAAGCTATTTTATTGGCTACTGCTAATCTGACCATTAAACCAACCTCTGTTGTACACGTCCCGACTTTATCATTACACAAATTGCTAACTAAAGGTGAATTTTCCAACGATTCACATGATTGCTTTGATCGCCTGAAAACATGTACTTCCTGCAGGCCGGATGCTTCATCATCCACCCTGGAGGAGGGGGACCATTGTTACATTGATGGGTACTCTTCCAAGCCAAATGATTCCATATACTGGATTGGTTATGCTGTAACGGATCTCCAGAATCAAATTATCGAAGCTTACTCCCATATAAATATGCACAAGCTGCTGAGTTGTTTGCATTGATCAGAGCATGCCAATGAGCTAAAGTTAAATCAGTCACTATATACACAGACTCGAAGTGTGCTGATGAAGTAGCAAAGTGGACTGCAAATTAAGTTGTCCAGATCTGAATCATGCTGAAGAGACAGTTTCCATGATGCTATCAACTCTGGTAAGAGAAATTGACATAAAACTGAATCTGACATTCAACATTGGGCCTCAAATGAAGTGAATGCAGTAAAATTAATCCTGGACTCATGTTTAATGTTCGCACAGAATAACAGACACAAGTCTACGAAGCAAGACTCATTACCACACCCGGAATTGCTGTTATAACACCTGCAAATAGATTTTACACATATTCCGCCATGGAGGAATAACAAATTATTGCGCGTGATCGTGGACTGTTTTTCTAAATGGACAGAAGCTTTCCTGTGAGTGAGGGAAAATGCTAAAACTGTGGTAAAAATTCTGGCAAAAGAAATAATACAGAGATTCGGCATTCCAACCGTTATTGAGAGTGACAATGGCACTCTGTTCATGTCCAAAGTTATGCAACTACTCACGAAGGAATTGAACATAAATTGGCATTTCAACATACCATATCACCCACAGTCGTGGTTAAATGGACAAATCGAACATTAAAAGAATGCTAAAACAAAGCCTGCACTGAAACCGGAAGAACACAGGTTGATGTTCTACTGGCTGTGTTGACTGAACTCAGAATGTCACCATCCTCTGTTGTTAAACTCCCTCCATTTGAAATACTAATCGGTAGGCCTTTCCCGACCCCTTGGGTCAAATGCCGCGCTGACTCTCTCTCCACAGGTGACATGGAGGTGGTGGTTGCAGAATATGTGGATTCCCTCATTAAGATATTAAATGGCATAAATGGTGATGTCGCTCTTTCTCTCTCTCTGCCTGCAGAAAGCCCTTCTCATCTATTTGTTCCAAATTTACATTTATGCATTTGGCAGACGCTTTTATCCAAAGCGACTTACAGTGCACTTATTACAGGGACAATCCCCCTAGAGCAACCTGGAGTTAAGTGACTTGCTCTAGGACACAATGGTGGTGGCTGTGGGGATCGAACCAGCGACCTTCTGATTAAAAGTTATGTGCTTTAGCCCACTATGCCACCACCAATACAAATCAGCAGGTTCTGGTGAAGTGTCTGAAACCAACGAAGTTAGGTGAATCAAAGTATTTGGGCCCAACTACTGTACTGGTGGTGACCAGAACAGGGGTGCTGACTGATCATCAACCACAGTGGATCCATGCAAGCTGCGTGAAGCCTGCAACAGAGGAGGGCCTTACTGATTCAGGGTGAACGGTGAAAGCACTGGAGGAGCTGAACACGCAGTACCAGTGCCTAACCGTGAATCTGCGAATTAGGAGGACCTGATGAGGGACCCGGAACAGTCAACGTGAAAACATTCCTACTGATGCTCTGCATATGGCAGGCGGTCATGCTTGCCTATGCCCGTTCAGCGTTAACACAACAGCAAGGAGTCACAAGTGTAATTCCAATTCCTAGAAATAACGTACGGTGGTTGTGGAAGAACTACACCGCTGGTGCTAAACAATGTATAGCGTGCTCTCGATCACCAGTATCGATTTCTTATGTCATCTCCGTGCCAATGAATACAACAACATGCTTAACTCATCAGGAAGAGCTGATTAAGAGGAGGCCTCCATGTCTGAATTATACAACCAATCTGCCACTAGCCGGAACCAACAAAACAACTCGGACTTGCACTGATCATGATGCCCATAACAGTGCTTCAGAATGAGTCAATGTGCCCTTTTAACAGTTTACTAGGCCCAGTGGACGTGTTAACGAAACTACGACGTATACCTAATACTGAAGTTAGTTGAGAGGGCTACGTGATCCTTTATGAATCAAAGTGGGCAATGTGGAACAATAAAGGCCTCTTTTAAACTTCTCTTGTTGGTGTAGCTTGCTGTGTCATCACAAAACACAGTTGCAGCTATTCCCTGTTCTGCAAGAGGATGCATCTATAGGAATGTATTTTCTGTTTCTGTACTCTCACGTATCACACGTAGCTCAAACATATATGTCACCACCATATAGGGTAAAGAACTATTTCATTGGTGGGTCTAGTGGAATGTTGTTTTGCCGGACCATATAATGGTGGGCTGCACAAATAAACATGAAAGGATTTGATAGCTCGGTTCTCTGTGTCATTTCTTTCTTCCCTCAGATGAGCTGCATTGAGACGGGGATTGCAAATCAAGAATAATAAATCAAATAAATTGCATGACAAAATTATCTAACAATCAACTTCTTATGAATGTGCTGTCTTTGTTTATATAGCTGGTGCTTGACAGGAAATAAAATAAATAATAAGATGTAGACGTAAAGAACCTCAGAATTAAATTGCAATTGACCCAGCCCATTAGCGCTTTGCGCATGTTTGGTATTTTCATGCTAAAATACCAAAACTTCATGGCCATGCCCATTGATTTTGCATCTATGACTTATGTCATATAGCTGCGCTTAGTGCTAAGCGCTCTTAAAATAGGGCCTTTGTGTGTAAATTATGTTGTAGAATGTGTCTTCAAGTAAAGTTAAAAGACATTATTTTCCTCATAAATACAAAACCTCTTTTCTAAAAATTAATTGGAAATTGCAGAGGGAGCCCATGGCGAGTTAGCCTTCTGGTGTTTGACAACAAATTGGCATTAACTTTATTGTCAGTGACCAAGACCAACGGAATTTAAGACGTTAGCCTCATTTACTTTAACAGAAAAAAGACAGAGATGCTGTAAACTGTAAAGGAACCAAATTAAAAAGCCTGTACAGTTTGACCTGTACTATATTTATTATCAACAATCAAATAGGGCTGAGCAATATACGTAGATAAATATGCATCTCAATATTTTACAGCCATTTGACAATATTCAATACACAGTGAGCTCCAAAAGTCTGAGACAACACTGAAAATCTGGGACTTCCATTTAATCCTGGAAATAAACAAAGTTTGGGGATTTTTAAAAATTTTAAAATAAATAAAAGTTTCTAGATCACTAATCAAAAAAGCTAATTTGTGACCAATATCACAAATTCTCCTACAAACAGCCCAGAAAATGATTTATGGACACCCATATGACAAGTTTTTTCCTTGAATCATGTGACAAAGAGGTGACATGTTACTAGCCTTCTGGTACCGAATTTAAGAACGTTAATGGCCAATTAAAAATATACAGTACTATCAACAGAAAGGATTTTTTTCTGGCCACAAATGTCATTATTGGCAATGTATTTTTGTGTGTAAATGTGCCAGAAATAACATTTATGTTTCATTGAAAAAAAAGAAGGTTTTAATTTTCATATAATAGCTGGACATTTTACAGCTATAATTTAACTCCATTATAGCTATAAATTCATAAACGCACTTTTGCTGCAAAATTATTGTTTTGTAAATTTAAGCCCAATGTTACTGATGCTTACAAGACTATTACTAGTCATTCTTGACATTTAAAAAACAAAAAAACAAACAAAAAAAACCTGTTAGTCAGCTGGGTAATGTTATTATGGTAACAATTTAAAATATCTAAACAACATTTTTTTTTTTTTACTTTTCAGAAAACCAAATGAAAGGCATTAAAACACATTTAAAAGATCCACGGCAGTAAGATTTAGTGACAAAGCAGTACAGGACTGAAAGGGCAAGTGACAACTCCATTAACTGGCCCAAAACTTATTGTTCCCTGTCTGTCGCTCACTTCGACGTTGTGTCGAATAAGCGACACTAGGGGTCTCTCTTGAGCGCCTTTTGCATCTCTGATCTATGAGAAAAGGCCAATAAGAAATTGGCAGACAGAATTTGCATGGTCCGCCCCCCGGACATATGGGTATAAAGGGAGGGAAATGCATCCGTTTCATTCAGAAATTTTCTTCGGAGCCGATGGTTGTGTATGCAGCAAGCTGCGAGTCACACATTGTTCCTCCCATCTCTGAGTGCGATTGCTGTTTGATCTACGGCGCATATCAGCGATATACAAAGAGCAATACACAGCTGGCGTTGAACATCCTTTTCAGGACGCGTTTATACATTGTCCAAATTACTGAGGGTGTCCACATTAGTGTCCACATTACTGAGGAACTCACATGGTCCGTCCACACTGAGGCCGTTGTGAAGAAGGCTCACCAACGCCTCTTCTTCCTGAGATGGCTGAGGAAGTTTGGAATGAACCACCACATCCTCACACGGTTCTACACTAGTACTGTAGAGAGCATCCTGACTGGCTGCATCACCACCTGGTACGGCAATAGCACCGCCCACAAAAGCAAAGAACTGCAAAGGGTGGTGCGAACTGCCAGAAACATCATCGGAGGTGAGCTTCCCTCCCTCCAGGACATATATAACAGGCGGTGTGTGAAAAAAACTCGGAGGATCATCAGAGAATCCAGCCACCCGAGCCATGGGCTGCTCTCACTGCTTCCATCAGGCAGGCGGTATCGCAGCATCAGGACCCACACCAGCCGACTACATGACAGCTTCTTCCCCCAAAGCAATAAGACTTTTGAACACTTGATCTCTCACGATCAACAATCAGCACTGCACTTTATTAATCTATTATCTCACACTGGACTGTCATAATTATATTCTCCCCAATTCAACTAGTGTATATATATATATATTTTTTATACCCTTATCTAGTGTATGTGTTTTCGATATTGTGTGTAATGTTTACTGTACATTGTATATTAGTACTATGTTGTGTAATTATGTGTACATTTGATATGTAAATTGTTGTGTAATTATGTGTACATTTGTTATGTAAATTGTATTGTGTAAATATGTTGTTTATTGTAATTGGTATATGTCTGGTCACTGTCATGACTGCAATGTTGCTCGGAACTGCACACAAGACTTTCACCTACTGTTGCACTCGTGTACACAGTAGTGTGACAATAAAGTGATTTGATTTTATTTGATTATAAAGATGCCCTTCCGCCCCTGTGCAGTTCCTGGATGCGGTAGAGGGCTCTCCACTTTTGACGGCCACAGGCGCTCGTCTCGTGTGTCTGGGCTGTGATCACACCGAGGCAGCATTTGTGAATGGCTCATGTTCTCACTACGAGAACACCCGGGTGGGAATATGGGTACACCCCCGTGAACCACCCGCCCCCCGGCATGCTCATTGACTTCCATTGCCGCTGCATCGGAGAGCGGTCCGGCATCTGATGCGGATGACTCGACTGGGCTGCCGCCTTCGGGACAGCATGCCCAGTCAGAGGTTGACGCCCAGATGTCCAACATGCTTGCCCGGGCCGCCGTCAGCGTGGTGATGGACTGGAACCCTACGTCCTCACCACAGCCAGCCATCACCGTGTCTCTCACTCATCCGCTCTCACTACCCTCGATGGCGGAGCGGCCCATGGGTACACGGTGGTCCCCCAGGTGGTCAGAGCTGTTGTGATCCACCTATGCCCCATGGATGACGCCACCTGGCGGGGTCGCCCTGTGCTCCCCTCCAAGGCCTGTAGGATGACGTCTTCACTGACCTCCAAAGCCTACAGTGCCACCCTGCATGCCATGGCCCTCCTGAAAGTCCACCAGGCCAAGGCACTTAAAGATCTGTACTTGGGTAGTCCTGATCCCGACGTACTGCAGGAACTGCGCTCAGTGACTGTCCTCGCCATCAGGGCCACGAAGGTCACAGCGTGGTCATTTGGGCAGGCGATGGCCACCCTCGTGGTTCAGGAACAACATCTGTGGCTGAACCTGGTCGAGATGCACGAAGTGCAAATTTATTTCATTTGTCACACCCACTTCGGGCTGCGGTACACACATTCTCAATAAAAGAGCTATTTCCTTTGTCTCTGGGTCACCTGGCACGCAAATGTCGTTCTCACAGCACTCTGCCGCTACACCTCAACAGTCCCGGCACGCTGGACACAGACCTCTAGCCTTCAGCTCCACGACTGTTCCCCGGCCGGCCGGTTCTGACGAGTACAGAGGACGCCTCCACGGGATCTCCTCCTCAGTCACTAGCCCGCCCCCTGCCGGGTGTGTGGAGGGAGGTAAGTGCTTCGAGTCTTCTCTCAGCACCAGAGCTTCGGGACGCACCCTTTCCTCCCGACGGCACATTACCTGCTCCGCCCCGCTGCGAAGCAGCGCTTGGTACATCAAAAATAACCGCCCCCTTAGTGCCCCTAGCTCGGTGTTTGGACACGTGGCTCTCACTTCCCAATCCGTCATGCTGGCTGGCCAGGACCATTCGACTAGGTTATGCAATTCAATATGACAGGCCTCCCCCATCCACCTTGAAGGTGTATGTAGCTGCCATCACGGCCCACCATGACACAGTAGACAGCAAGTCTTTGGGTAAGCACAATTTAATTATCAGGTTCCTAAGAGGCACCCGGAGGTTAAATCCCTCCCGGCCAAGCCTGTTCCCCTCCTGGGATCTCTCAGTGGTCCTCTCTGGCCTTCTCTGGCCCCTTTGAGCCGCTAGAATCAGTTGGACTCAGGGCCCTCTCCCTGAAGACGGCCCTCCCGATCACTTGCCTCCATCAAGAGGGTCGGGGACCTTCAAGCGTTCTCTGTCAGCGACACCTGCATGGACTTTGGTCCAGCAGACACTCATGTGATACTAAGGCCGTGACCGGGTTACGTGCCCAAGGTTCCTACCACTCCCTTCAGGGACCAGGTAGTGAACCTGTAAGCGCTGCCCTTGGAGGAGACAGGCCCAGCCCCTTCGTTGCTGTGTCCAGTATGTGCTTTGCATATCTACTTGGACCGCATGCATCGCTTTAGACAATCTGAGCCGCTCTTTGTCTGCTTTTGCGGACAGCGGAAAGGGAACACTGTCTCCCAACAGCGGTTTTCCCACTGGGTAGTGGATGCCATTACATTGGCCTATCACACCCAGGCCATGCCACCCCCCCTTGTGGGCCAGAGCACACTCAACAAGAAGTGTTGTGTCCTCATGGACACTGGCCAGGGGCACCTCCCTAGCAGACATATGCAGAGCAGCGGGTTGGGCAACACCCAATAATTTTGCATAATTTTACAATCTCAGGGTTGAGTCGGTTTCGTCCCGTGTTTTCTCAGGTCCAAGCCGGTAGAACTCGGTAACACGCTGACAAACTGACCGGGTGGATCAGCACCTAGCGCCCTTTCCCTCTGCTGAGGTAAAATCGTGCGCTCTTATCCCAGGAGATCCCACTAACTCGGCTCCCTGGATGACTCCTCCCTAGCTCTCTGGCCCGCGGAGGAATTCGCTGAGCAAGTCCAATGCGGGTACTCAATCTACCCTGTACTGGAATAGGTGCTCCACAGGTCGGGCTCCTACGTGGACTTCCCCCTGTGTGTATTTTCCGCGGTACGGTCCCCTTGTGAGCGGACCCGCGTCTCCCTTGGGCAGTTCCCACTGGCCCCTGGTCGCCATGTCTGCAGCAACTCCTCCTTCCCAATAGGCAGAATCTACCACCGTGCCACTTTCCACATGTGACCTAAAAGCCCATTTGATGTATTTCACCACTCTTTACCTCCCCCAGTCTGGGCAGGTGTGGTCTCCGCAGGGTCTTTTCCCCCTGAAAGAATAGGAATTGGGAAAGATCGCCTTCCCCGGTGCATATGATAGTGTTAAGATTGCCCCAGCCGCTTTGGCTCTATGCGAGAAACATAGAATGGTGCTCCCATGCTTGGCACGTTGCCTTGTTCTCCCCTGTCAGGGGTAAAGAACCAGAAGGCTCTGACGATTTTATGGGGCATTGGGGATGTAACCTCCGTTCCCTGATGGAGGGAACGAGACGCTGTGTCCCCCCGGCCACGTCGCTGAACTGAGCCACTGTTGCGGCCGAACCATTGTCGGCTCCTCAGAAAAATCCTGAATGAAACAGATGCATTTCCCTCCCTTTATACCCGTATGTATGGGGGCGGGACATGCAAATTCTGTCTGCCAATTTCTCATTGGCCTTTTCTCATAGATCAGAGATGCAAAAGGTGCTCAAGAGAGACACCTAGTGTCGCTTCTTCGACACAACATCTCGTTCCCTCCATCAGGGAATGGAGGTTACATCCGTAACCTAGACATTAAACCCTGACCTACAACATCATAAATTTTAGATATATTGCCCAGCCCTACTACAAAACAGTGTAAAAATGTATTTATGACATACAGTCACCTCTAATAGCTTTAAGGCAACTTTATCTGGCATACGGAAAGAGCACTGTACAACAGTCACTAAACCACAACATTACACTTACCTTAAATCATCCAAACTCAAATTCCTGGAATAACAGGAAAAGAAGGGTTACTGTCTGCCCTTCATATGTTTCACACTGATACAACTGTACACTACCATTTAAAAGTTTTAAACCACTAAGAGTTATTGATGCTTCTTGTTCGCCAAGGTTGCATTAAAATAATTAAGAATGACAGTAAAGGCATTTATAATGTTACAAATTAGTATTTCTATTTATACAAATGCTGTAGTCTTTAAACTTTCTGTTCATCCAAGAATCCTCTTCTTGTTTGCCAATTGTTTGGCTTGTACTGTTAATTGAAATTGCTAGTTTAGGACCTTTGAGGAGTCACTCAAACTAGAGACGGATGAACTTGTTTTCTTGTTGTTGTGCATCTGGACAGTCAAATTCGGTCCTGGTAAGATTCAGTTTGCTTTCTTCTTTCAATACATAAGCATGGTAGTAGTATGGAATAGCCTTCATCTCTCAAAAGAACAATAGACTAATTAATTTCAGAATAAATGTGTGTGTTTTTTTGGCCATTTTTAAAACCATAATATGACTTGCAAGTGTAAAGTGACTCGTAAGATAGGCTAGTGTTATCAACGCTTCAGCAAGTTTCTTGAGTCCCAAATAAGCACATTTAAATGATTTCTCAAGGATTGGGTGATTAATACTCTTAATAGGCTAGAGTAATGACTGCTGAAAATGGGCCTTTGTCATCATAGGTAAATATTTAATTTAAAAATAAATAAAAATTTAAAACACTTATTTAAAACTGTAAAAAATAATCTGCAACATTACTAATGTTTTGGCAGAATTTCTGGTCAATTTAATTCATTTTTGATGAACAAAAGCATTAATTTCTTTCAAAAACAAAAATATTTTATTAACTAACACATGACTGTTTGAAGTCATCACTGAAACATATCACTGTTTGATAATGAAGCCCACACACATATTGATTCATGCTGTACGATGTCTCATGTTTAGACAGTAAAGAAAAGGAGCAATATAATCAAGAGATAACAGCTGTGTCCACAGATGAATCTCTCCAAAACAATTTAGCACATGTACAGCCTTTACACACATTGTACCCCAAAAATAACAATAAAAAAAAGGAAATTATACTTTGCATAATAAAAATTAAGCACATCTGAGGACCATTCAGATGTTTTGAATTGTGAAAATATATATATTTTTTTTTCACACACATTACACATTTCTGTAATACAATAGTTTAATTAAAACCAGCATAAATAAAAGGCAGTACAACAAATACTATTATGATGTATAATACTTAGGGCTGTTGATTTAACTTACAATTAATTATATAAAAAAATAACGTGTTAAAAAATATACCCAATTGATCATGCCTTCTGACCATGTATAAATTCCGTAATATGGGATTTCCCTACCATTGGAGCAACTCAAGCATGAAGTGGTATCTTCATGTTTTTGCAAGTAGCAGTCAGCAGTCAGCTCAACTCCTGCGCTACAAGCAAACTTCAAGCTCAATTACACTTCCTACAGCGCCATCTAGGGTTCTGTGCATGCATAGAGCACTAGGAAGTGTAATCAATCTTAAGATAATTTTGTGCCTAGAGACTGCCTTTAGTGAAAAAGGAGTTACATTTTGGTCTGTTCTCATCCAAAACTGATTGAATCAATTTAGAAGGCATTGATTAAACCACTGGAGTCTTATGGATTACTTTTATGCTGATTTTCTCACCTTTATGGAGTTCAAAGGCCACACAATTCATTCAAATGATCACCATTCACTTGCATTATATGGACCTGCAGAGATATTCTTCTGTATTTTCAAAGTTTCAAAGTATGTTTAACATGACACAACCTCTTTAAAATGTGTTAAGTTATGGTACGAGATGATGAATAACAATGACACTTGATGCAAACAAAGTGAGACCCTCTCTATAAACCTTTGTCTGATGCATGTGTAAGTAGACCAAAAAAATAGAGCTGATGGAATGCAAAATCACATAATGTGAGTACCTCGGACAAATTGTAAAATAGATTGCTCTGCATTGCAGACCTGGCTTATGTTCAATGACATCAAAATAAACAATATATCAACTTCCAAAGCCACTTTTTGTGACATCTAGTAAATGCTTTAATCTTCTGCTACAATAATGTAATGCATTTAAATTATCTGAATTATTATATTTAATGAATATATTCATAATTGTTATATATTAAATAATATTATATATTATTTAATATATTATTGGGGGGGTGGGGGGGGGGGGGTATCAGGAAATATTGATATACACTGATGAGCCAAAATATTATGACCACTCACAGGTGAAGCGAATAATGTTGATCATCTCATAACAAGGCCACATGTCAAGGTCTGGGTAGATTAGATGGTTAGCGAACAATCACTTCTTGTAGTCAACTGTTAAATGCAGGAGTGAAACCCTGTGCAACTTTGTCAAGGGCCAAATTGTTATGACCAGATGACTGGGTCAGAGCATCTCTGAATTGGCAAGACTTGTGGGGTGCTCCCGGTTAGAAGCAGCAGAGTACCTTCCGACAGTAGTCTGAAGAGGGACAAACCACAATCCGGCAACAGGATGTTGGGCACCCAAGGCTCATTGATGCATGAGGGCAATGGAGGCTATCCTTATTATGGGAGGAATGTGTAACAAGTATCACACCATGCTGTGTATGTGGCTGCGTAGTCACAGACTGGTCAGAGTGCCCATGATGACCCCTGTCCACCATTGAAAGTGCCTACAATGGGCATGCGAGTGTCAGAACTAGACCATGGAGCAGTGGAAGAAGGTTGCCTGGTACGATGAGTTCAGTTTTCCTTTATATCACTTGGACGGCTTTGTATCTGTGTACCGTTTACCTGGGGAAGTGATGGCTCCAGGATGCACTGTAGTGGAGTGAGTGTGATGCTCTTGGCAATGTTCTGCTGGGAATCCCTGGGTCCGGCCATTCATGTGGATGTCAATTTGACACATGCCACCTACCCAAACATCATTGCAGACCAGGTACATCCTTTCATGGCAATGCTTTTCCCTCATAGCCGTTACCTCTTTCAGAAGGATAATGCGCCCTGCAACACTGCACACATTGTTCGGGAATGGTTTGAGGAACATGATGAAGAGTTCAAGGTGTTGCCCTGGCCTCCAAATTCCCAAGTTCTCAATCCGATTGAGCAGCTGTGGGATGTGCTGGACCACCAAGTCTGATCCACGGCGGCTCCACCTCGCAATTTACAGCACTTGAAGGATTTGCTGCTAATAATTATGTGCAATACACAGTTAAGTCTATTTATATTATCCAACATATCCACTTCTGCAATTACATACATAGCACTGTACATAATATACTGTATTTTTGTTCTTTATATAATGGATTTGTATTAGATTTGCACTGTGTTTGTACGTATATGTATAATTATTTATTTTTATGAATCCTTTTTTTTTTTTTTTGCCTTGTTTTTAATGATCTATATCTTGCTGCTGTTTTTGTATTGTTGTGCACTGGAAGCTCCTGTCACCAAGACAAATTCCTTGTATGTGTAAGCATACTTATTGATACTGATTCTGATTCTTATGTCTTGGTGCCAGATTACACAGGACACCTTCATGGGTCTTGTAGAGTCCATGCCTCAGAGGGTCAGCGCTATTTTGGCGCCAAGTGGAGGACCAACAGCATATGAGGCAGGTGGTCATAATGTTTTGGCTCATCAGTGTATGTGGTTAATTCTATTAATTATTCAGGACATCATTAAATTAATTAGATAAGATGTTTTAATCGATTGAGAGCCAAAAAATACTATATCATTTAAATAATATAGCCTTTACAGTAGTATTACTGTAGTGATAATTTGTGTGTAGGGGGGGGGGGGGGGGGAAATATGTTAATGTCATTAGGATTCTTTATCTTTAGGCAAAATATGTTTGTATATATTTTCATTTATTTATTTTGTTTTATTCTGTTCTTGACAGGTTTAGTGAGATTCACCCCTTGAGGGAGTCACCATTTGTTGTTTTGACTCTCTCTTATAACCAAACTTGAACAGAAGTGTATTTAACTCCCCAAACAGAATGGGCAATAGTATTCTGCTGCCATGTGAACAAAGTCACTGTGTGTTGCTCTCATTCACATTCACTCACACACACACACACACACACACACACACGCACACACACGCACACACACACACACACACACGCACACACACACGCACAAACACACGCACAAACACACGCACACTTACCTGTTTAACTTTGAGTTTCTTGCAGGAGACTCTGCACCCCATAGAAGGTGTCTAAAATACTTAGGATGGAAACAGAGGGATGTT
Organism: Moxostoma hubbsi; assembly: GCA_032164185.1. NCBI lineage: Eukaryota > Metazoa > Chordata > Actinopteri > Cypriniformes > Catostomidae > Moxostoma > Moxostoma hubbsi. Next base: position 4,885,920 of record JAVLUX010000031.1, on the reverse strand, counting down.
GTCATGTAAATCAAACTATTAAATCAAAACATCTGCATTGACCATATTTAAAATCAACATAAAAAATATTGATCACAACCCATTTAATTTATGTAATGTCAGATATTTCGGAGTGAAACAGAACATTCAATGAAGGGGCTAAACAATAAGGACTGCCCGATTTCCCGGAGGCCAGAGTGAGAGAGATTCGGGCCAGTTGCTAAAACTTTAAATTGCCCGATCGGGACAATGCTGCATTTCTAACGTTAGTGCAAGCAAGACAACAAGTGAGAGACCACAAAAATTACACAGAGCGAATTCTAACCGAGCACTCGGAGATGAGCGAGCGTGATTATATTTAGCTCAAAATGACGCACGAGTGCATAATATATTAGACGCTCCAAGGCACAATTGCGTGAGGGCACAAGAGACACAGTGCTCCCTACCCCTAGAACTGTCCTCTGTCTTTACTAAGTGTATTAGCAGCATCAATTACTAATGTGTAGAAAATTGCAGGAAAAAAGAAATCACTTCATGAATTTCGGAGCAGGATTTTAATTATCCCCACACATTCCGTGTTCGCAGTGTGCAAAATTCCCAATTGTTTTCATCGATTTATTATGTTCCATCCACACATTGGAACACAATAAATCCAAAGTGTCTTTCTATTGGACTGTAAATGCATCTCTCTCCATGCAGCGTAGACACTGTTTAGTATGCATGTACACTTTAAATGGACAGAGCGCAAGTATTGTTCCCACAGTAAAAAAAAAAGAGATGAGATGAAACACTGAATGAAACATAATAAACTTTTTGTTAAACCTGCTCAGTCTCCAAAATACAAGTAAACATTTAGCCTAATTAGGTAATGTTTCAAAAGGCGTTTGATATGAAAATATTTGGCTATTATAATTTTCAGAGCTGTTTATTTGAACAGTCTATCGTACTTCATATCATCCTCATAACAAACCTGTTACATTTCTAATTTCTGGACTGTCCAGGTATTTCTTTCTGTGCTTTGTGTATCAGTCAGTGTTGGTCTTGTTTGGGTTTCTAATTTCATGTTGTATCCGGTATAATAAATTAATTAATAGATAAGGCCTAAATTCTACCTACTGTATATTACATGTCACAATCAATTTAGTAGCATGTTTAATAAATGGTCTCCTCTCTCATGGATTTATATGTTTATTACATGGACCCTTTTCACACATCTGCGTATGCGAAAGCGGAAGTCGTCATAGTTGGCTAAACTTGACTGGCAGTGAATGGGAGACCACAGCAACTTAAATTTTTGCTTACCCGTTTGCTCTAACAGCAAAAAAACAAACAAGAAAAAACAATTACGCATTCACATCTTTGCAAAAAGCAGCTGTGTTAGAAGACTCATCGCAGCTATGGTAACTGGTTTTTCAAAATGTATTCTGGGGCAATATAATACAATGTGCAATGTTATAAATTTACATTTAATATTTGTAAAATTGGAAATATAAAAAAGTTTGCTACATTTACTTTGTTAAAGAAGAAAGAAGCACGTCATAGCAGGTCTGAGAAAAGGGTCCATTAAGCCAACAATCAAATCTTTAAATCAGTCACTAAAACTTTGATTGGTTGTAAAAACACTGCACACGGCACAAAATTTGACAAAACGGGTCACCGAAAACCCACAATTTTCTCAACAGAACACTTTGCTTAAAAACACATATGTAAATGGCACACAGTAAATACTAATAGTAATCTCAAATTATAAAAAATTGTTTACTCAACTTAATCTTAAATTTTTACTATTCTTACTAGTTTTAATTAAGTTACCATTACTCTCTAAATCCTTAAGTTGACATTAATAAAAACATTTAAGTGGTTCTACTTAAGCATTATTTAAAATGTCACAATTTGGAATCGTAACTCAAATACATAATTCTTTAAACTTTGGCATAGAGTACTACTAACTTAAAATTACCAAGTACAAGTGTGGAATGCCCATAAACCCTTGTGCTTGAATAAATTATGATTGTTTGGTAAAAACAAGGGAACTTTAACTATTTATGTAGTAAAATAATCTTTTTTTTATTTAGAAATGTATTTAGTTTTAATTCTTATGACTATTGTTGTTGTTTTGTTGTAGCTGGTTGATATTTGAGATTTTTGTTAAGTCACCATCAGGGTGATTAGTGTTACCTGTGGTGAACTTGGAGCCTGTTAAGTTTAAGCCATTCTTCTTTACTCAATTGTACTTTACGAAAGTGCAGATGTATGTGCTCTAAGAAGTACTGAGTTGAGTTTGGTGTGCCATATGGCTAATTTAGAGTGTTGTCATAATTTTCCTTATACTGTATAACCCAATTTAATAATTAAATCAAAACAATGATACTTTAATCATAGATGAGTTAAGCTTACTTGTAACTAGTTAACGTTATTGAAAAAATTAAGTTCAGTTTACTTGAGCCAAATAAGTATGTTTACTTAGAAACAGCATGCAAACCGATTGCCTTGAAAAATGTGAGTAAGGTAAACTAATTAGATTTTACAGTGCAGGACGTCTGAGGTTAAAATTATGCATTTATGGATTTATATCTGTAAAGCACTTATATGGGGTTCCATAAGGCAAACATCATATCTTGCAAATTATAAACGTGATACAACTTCGGGGGAAAATGTCTTAAAACTTAATATACTGTACATTAAAAATATTTAGCTTGGACACATTTTTCAAAGCCATGATGGTCAAAAACAGTTATTTTTCATTTTGGGGCCAGTGAAACTTTTGGCAGGGCCAGTAAAAATCTATACTGGGCCGACCTGGCCAGTAGAAAAAAATTCTTAGCTTTGAGCCCTGAGTGAGAGAAAAAAAAATAGTGGGCTAGATTTGATTGGATGGTTAAAAGTTTTAATCTGAGAATGTGAGTTTGCAGTGGATTGTGAAGGACTATTCTCCTCCTAATACACCACCTAAACAGTTATTTGACTATTGGTTAACCAAAAGCCCACCCAACCTTGGTGATAACAGCTGAAAAGGAAAGTTTTTCAGAGGTGGAACAAGTTTATGAGATTATGAAGACAATAATATTTTCTTTAGAATAACATGCAGTGATGAATCATGCACAAAAAGACAAAAAGGAACATGTATTAAGAAAGTAAATGTGGTGAATTTTGATTTAATGTTGACTTTAAAAGCCCATTTTCTGTAGGTTACCTCATCACTGTGGCAGAACATGGGTGTGAAGACGTTCTCAAGCAGAGACAGCACATGTTCATATGCCTCAAACAGACAGCGCATGGTCTGCAGCTTCACCACATCTGTATACGTCCCCTGAGCAACTATGACAATAGACGGAGAGAGCCAGTGTCAATATTATTATGATAAAGATAATATAGTATGTTAAGGCCATTTCACACTGCCCAAACAAACATTCTAAACTTGGGAAAGAAAACTGTCTTGTCAGACTAACGCAAAAAACATCAACAAATGTGTGACACTGACTGTTGTGTATCTCGTCTATGATGAAGGATTCAAAGCTGATCTTGTCGATGCTCTCCTCCAGACAGTACGTCTGATAGATCTTCTGTACCTCTTCATGGAGACGACGCATCTCAGAGTCACTCAAGTCAGGACACAAAATCCTGTCATTAAACTCCTCTACAAGCACACACATGCACACACACACACACACAGAGACACGCATGCATTATACACTCACCAGCCACTTTATTAGGAACACCTGTACATCTACATATACATGCAATTACCTAATCAGCCAATTGTGTGGCAGCAGTGTAATGTAATCTATAAAATCAAGCAGATATGGGTCAGGAGCTTCAGTTAATGTTCACATCAACCATCAGAATGGAGAAAAAAGTGATTCAATGATTTAGGCCATGGCATGATTGTTGGTGACAGACTGAAATCAGTCTGACCATTCTCCGTTGACCTCTCTCATACACAAGGTGTTTCCGTCCGCAGAACTGCAGCTCACTGGTTGTTTTTTATTTTTTTTGCACCATTCTCTATACACTCTAAAGATTGTTGTGCTTGAAAATCTCAGGAGAGCAGAAGTTACAGAAATACTAAAACCAGCCCGTCTGGCACCAACAGTCATGCCACGGTCTAAATCACTGAGAAAATGGCAAGTGTACAAGGGCAGTATATGGGCATAAAAAACAGAAGTAGAGTGTGAATGAGATCTTGGGACTGTTCTAAAACCTAATGAGCTGCCTCCGGAGGTGGCATTTTGTATTATGTATTGGCATCTTATTTATACTGCCTCTTAAAGGCCCCATGAAATCAAAATAATATTTAGCTGGTTTAAGTCTACAGGCTTTAAGGTCATCTTTATGATAGTGCACTACTAAACATTGACATAATTAGTTTTCAGAAGTTATAAGCATTTAAAAATCTGCAGTCTCTCTCTTTGGCTAAAAAGATGCAGCAACACACATGACATCACATAGAGGTTTAGAAACCTTGTCCCATAAAATTCTTTCTAGAACTAAAATTGACCCTCCCCCTTCATCTGCTGATATTACCTTCGCAGGGCACTTCAAAGGGAACACAATCCATGCTGTAGGGTTGTTCCAAACTTTTTTTTTTTCAATAAGAATTGCTTAAAATGTGAGTTCTGACTGACCGTTATCACTTTCAGCTATCTGAAACTCTCACAGTGGAGGGTAACTGTCTTCGAAGGGAATAGTGCATAGGGATGATCACTTCTGAATGGGACGCGCAATGCAGGAGCTGGACGCGAGAGAAGTTGCTGGAGTTTATTTACATTTTGTGTGCAGCTTAAGTGATGTACAGCACCAGTAAGTGTTCTTTATTATTTATGCTTAGTGTATTGTGATTCAAAAATTAGATATATTATATACTTTTTTATTATATACTTTTACTTGCTTGTTTGTAATTCATATTGCAAAACGGCTCCAGTCTCATCTAAAGCGAAGGTTGTGTAGTGTGCGTTTGTGGGCTGGTTATAAATTAATGCTGGCAGATCATTGTTTAGTTCTAAAAGACAGTGGAAAATCTGTCCGGTATTGAGATAGCTTCTCAAGTTTCCCCTGTAAGCGGCTCTGACATTAGCAGCATAGTGGAAAGGGGTATGTGGGTTTCTGTAAACCAAAGACTATTGGCTATTTTAAGTCATTTGACATGCCCCGCCCACACTTCCTGTTTCAGTAGGAAATTTGTCACAACACCAAAGCACATTGCGGGCCTTTAAGAGTCGTAATTTTGGCCAGTTCTAAGGTATCATCATATGTAGGCAATCCCAGAATACGATGTGATAAGCAAATAAAAAAGAAATCCAAGATGAGGCCAAATATGTTTTAAATATAAATATACTTAGAATCCATTCCATGCTGAAAAGCATAGATAATAAATAGTAAAAAAAATATATAAAAAAAGAAGAGGAAAACTAGTTGCTGCAAAATGTGTTAGTGTTAAGTATATTTATGTTCATTAGTCACTGTCAGGCTCTTGTTATATCAAAATCAGAATGAGCTTTATTAACAAGTGTCCTCACGTACACAAGGAATTTATATTTTGTGATAGGAGAAACAAGTGCACTCAGAACATTACAGAGAGACACAGAATATAAAACAAGGTAAGTGTATAAGTAGACATACAAATAATAGGACTTATAATGTACATATGCATGTGGTAATGTATGTGCAAGGTAGGGATATGCACAGTTATTGAATTAAATATGGAATTTACATATGTACATGATATGTATTTACATTATTGCACTATGGGGAAGTCCTGAGGCAGTTTAATTTTTCATGTGGGACATGGCCTGAGAGTAAAAAATGTTCTTGTGCCTGGATATCCTTGCGCTCAGTGCTATGTGGCGTCAGCCTGCAGGCAACAATTCAAAGAGGGAGTGGGCAGGTTGTGTGGTGTCCAGAGTGATTCTACCTGCACGTTTCCTCACTCTGGAGATATACAGGTCTTGGAGGGTGGGCAGGGGAATGCCAAAAATCATCTCAGTGCAGGGGGATTTCTCCTGAAGTCCACTATCATCTCCACTGTTTTGAGCATGTTCAGCTCAAGGTTGTTGTGACTGCACCAGACATCCCGATGTTCAACCTACCATCTGTATGCAGACTCATCACCGTTGTGGATGAGGCCAGTGACCATGGTGTCATCTGCAAACTTCAGGAGCTTGACAGTGAAGTCCTTTGCAGTGCAGTCATTTGTGTACAGGGAGAAGAGCAGTGGAGAGAGAACACATCCCTGCAGAGCATCAGTGCTAATAGTGAGGGATGTGAGTTTCCCTATCCGCCTATCTGTCAGAAAGCTGGTGATTCATTGACAAATTGGGGTGGGCATGGAGAGCTGGGTCAGTTTAATTGGGCAAAGATCAGGCATGATGGTATTGAAGGCTGAACTGAAGTCCACAAATAGGATCCTTGCATAAGTCCCAGGTCTGTCAAGGTGTTGTGAGATATTATGCAGTCCCATATTGACAGAATCATCCACAGACCTGTTTGCTCGGTGTGGCACGGTGGAGGGCGGGACCGGGGCGTGATTACGCACGCCCGGTCCCGTATTAGGCTAATTAAGCCGTCAAGAGGGTGTAGCGTATCAATGAATCATGTAATGCACATTCTTGCTAAAACCCAAAGAGCTTTTGGCCTCTGACCTCATGGAGGTAAATTATGCCTTCAGGCTCCAGCCAGTCTGCAATAGATGGTTCGATGACAACTTCTATGACACTTTGAGTGTGAACAGACAACACCCACCAGATCTTTCCCTGCCATTGCGAGCTTCAAAGAGATCCTAATCTTACCCTCGAAAAGTCTAGGAAGGGAGAGTAAGAGACCTCTCTAAGACACACAGATACCCACACACACACACACACACACACATAGGAACTTTTCAGGAATTTCCTCATTTAAAGACTTTACTGAGATATATTTGATATGATTTTACGTTTGTCTGTTTGCCCGTGTCCTATTGGAATATCTATGATGTTATCGTAGTATCAAGTGAATTATAAATACTTGTAATTACGCATTGAGATGTAAACTTGAATTCCTATCATTGTTACATGTCGTGCTTGATGTCTTTGTACTCCTCTTTGTCTGACTGAGCCAGATATATGTATTAGGTTATGATAAAATGTGTCTTGTTATGTTTAATCATCTTCGGAGGAAAAATGATGAATTTCGGCCAGGGCCATAACTTATGCAAATGAATCGGCCTGACAAGACAAAGAAACTTTCCCGCTCAAGATTTTCTGAACAACGATTGGACAGTTCGCTTCAGAGAGGCGTGGATTAGGTTTTCCTTAAAAGAACTGAACTCCAGTTTACGTTGCTTAGTTTTGTCTTTCGACTGGGTCATCACCTTCTCTTCAGTTTGTCTTTTTCTTTTGTTTGTTCTAGTTAGTTTTTGTTTTCATTTTTAGATAATTCTCCATGTTTATTTCCACCTACGAGTGAAAAGAACTTAGTCTGAATTATCTCTGTGGTAACGTCATCTAAAGCAACTTTAAACTTGCTGCGACTTCGTTCGCCCCGGAAAGGAACCAAAAAGAAGACCAACACGCACACACATTCAACACAAGAGAGCTATATATATATGCAAGTATTTTATTCCCTCTCGAGATCTAAATGCTGTTTGGTTGTTCGCCCCAAAAGGGTGATTTGTGATTCCTCGGTGACTCTCATTTAAGGTTCCATTGTGTGTTTTTGCCATAACTGTTTTCTTACTCCCTCTTTCTATCACCTTCTTTAAGCTTTCACTTTCTGTTTGTGGTTTATTGTGTTTGTAAACACATTTATTCCGTGTAACTGTAGTCACCGATATATACGTAGTTTTCCTGTATTAAATACTATATTCATTGATTGACTCTGCCTATCTGTTCATGATTTCGAGGTCCCTGAGATGTTCGATTTTTAAGCTACGAGCTCTAAAACTGTTGATACTTTAAATAGTATTTTTGTTTAGAAAAGGGAAGCTGTTTTTCGTGGCCAAGAGAAATAGTCTGCCTTTCTAAGTTATAAGAATAATTTCTTAAGGGTTAATAAAGATTTTACAGTCAGTTCGCTGGCGAGCAGACTATTAGATGACAAATTAATCTCCTTAGGATTTATCTCGAGAATCGAACGATTCTAGAGAATTGATATATTAATGTTCAATTATAATCCGTTGTGATTGAATGTTGATATATATAATTGCTCTATTTTTGCCTGCCTATATGTGTAACAGCGCAACCCGTTGCGTTTAGTGGCCCATATAAGGACCTTGGCAACGTATTCCCTTTTAGGGATAATTTAAAACTGTAAGTGATAACTCATAACTTGTATGATCAGTTATTGATTATGAATTATTGATTATTGATTATACTATTCCCCTTATTTGAGTTTTGACTCCTTACAAGGGATAAAGGCCACTCGCGGACGGTGATGCAAGAGAGAGAGAGATCGTTCACGGACATGTCCGTCGTCTTATGTGTTTGTCTTTTGAGTTTTACATTAAACCTTTACGTTATATGTCAAGCCGGTTTCTCACCTTGACTGGCGGTGTTGTGGCTCTTTTATGCCGCTCTCCCCATGCTCACTGAAATTAGAGACAGGTGTTAGACATAATTTAGCTCAGGTGCAAGCGCCCTTACCGCTTTCCCTCTCCGGACGGGCGCTTGACCACGCCCCCGCTGCCACATACCCCCACCGCCCGACTCAGGCCGGGGTGTCATCCGGCCTGCCTACCACTCCCCCCCATTTCTGGAGAGGAAGTCGGCGACAGCCATCTGCACCCCCGGTCTGTGGACCACCTCGAACTTAAAAGGCTGCGATCTCTCTCTCTCTTGCATCGCTGTCTGCGAGTGGCCTTTATCCCTCTTGACGGCTTAATTAGCCTAATACGGGACCGGGCGTGCGTAATCACGCCCTGGTCCCGCCCTCCACCGTGCCACACTCGGTAAGCAAACTGAAGGGGGTCCAGCAGGGGTCCAGTGTTGTCCTTCAGGTAGGCCAAAACCAGCCTCTCAAACGACTTCATGACCACAGACGAGAGTGTGACAGGTCTGTATTCATTAAGTCCTGTGATTTTGGGGGTTTTTTTGCGACCGGAATGATGGTGGAGCGATTGAAGCAGAAGGGAAAATCACACTGCTCCAGTGATCTATTGAAGATCTGTGTGAAGATGGGGGTGAGTTGGTCAGTGCAGACTTCAGACAGGCAGGTGAAACACAATCTGGGCTTGAAGCTTTCCTAGACTTTTGTTTCTGAAAGACCAGCACACATCCTCCTCAGAGATCATATGTGCAGGAGTAGCAGGAGGGGGGAGGAGGGGGGGGTTCCAGGAGGTGTTGGTGTGTGTGCGTTTGTGTGAATTGAAGATATCTAGGCTGGACTACTGCAATGCTATTCTGGCAGGACTTCCTGCATGTACAGTCAAACCTCTGCAACTAATTCAGAATGCAGCGACACAATTGGTCATTACCGAGCCCAAGAGAGAATGTCATGCCTTTCTTCATCAATCTGCACTGGTTCCCAGTGGTTGCACACATCAAATGCAAGGCATTAATACTTGCCTAAAGAACACCCACTTGCTCCACACACCACTATCTACACTTTCTTTAAGTCTTTGTGCACTCCAGAAGCTTACGATCCGTGGGTGAGCGGCACCTCAAGGTAGCATCTCAGAAGCACAAAATCATTTTCTTGGACCTTCGCTTCATCCGTTTCTTGCTAGTGGAATGACATTCCAAAACCCACCCCACCAGCTAAATATGCATATCTTTCGTGTGTACTTGACCAAATCCTACTTATGCAAATATTGTCTTCTTTCGACCCCTAAAAAAAAACTAAATTAATTATTTTTCACCACTGTCTCCACCTTTCTCTCTACTTGTGCATAAAGGAGCATGAGGAGTTGATTTGCCGCCTAAGTAGAGTGTTCCAAATCAATCTTTTATGAGGTTCTATTTCAGTTAGGATGCTGAAAAAGGCAGCTGCATATGTAGGCAGAAGACAGCAAGGCAGCTCAGTAAATCTTGGAACAGAATCCATATGTGTCAAAATCACACCTTGAAACACCCTGCAGCATGACATCACATTGCTCACCTAAAACCATATTAAACTGCATTTTTCAATAGTTTAGTAAATGCTTGATTATATCTGATACAATTCAGTTTTACATAGGCTCCACCTTTCTCAAGCTAAACTGTCTAAATTATTCCTCCATTTATTCCCAGGGCTCTGATGAAGAGGGGCATAAAGTTATTTATTTAGTCAATTTGTAAGGTTGTTCCACTCCAGACCAGCAGAGGGCACTCGCCTTGGACCTCCCGTGCCATGCTCCTCTCCACTCCTGCAGATGGCACCAACGCCCCTAACCCTGTTCAACCCACCGCTCATTAACCCTCATTCCCTTCACCTGTGCATAGGCCTATATAAGCCTGCTTGATTTTCACCAATGATCTTGTGTTACACAAGGCGAGGAGCAAAGGAAAGCATTCTTGGAAGAATCACAATATTTTATTAGTCCCGGACTTTGCAAATTCGTCAAGAGAGAAACGCGATCGATTCAAGGAATGTAAGAAACTCTTACATCAATGGAAGATCGCTTTTGCACTGATGTTTCTGGCCAAACTGAGAATAGATTCTACAGATGGCTGCAAAGTATTTACATGTCCCAAGCAAGCACTGTCCTTCATAAAAACATTGGAGTAAGCCATTTGGTGTTTCTCATGTAGCTCCAGAGTGGATTATCTTGCTGTACTTTGGCTGTCTGAGGAAGCTGGGCGTGATATTTGTTTCTGTTTGTGTTGGTTCTGCCTAGTGGCTGGAGTTTGTTTTGTGGAATAACAATCCTTCAAGAAACTTTTGCATGGACAGAAGATAACTTTTACACTGAAGTTCCAGGCCAGATTGAGAATAGATACTAAGGATGGCCGCAAAATATCTACATGCCTACACAAAGGATGTCTTTTATAAAAGTTGTCTGACTAAGTCACATGTATTATTTTATGCGGCTTCCATGTGAATTTGACTCACTCAATACACTCTTGACCATCCGAGGAACCCGGACACCTGGTTTGTTTCTTTTTGTGCTGGTTCTGCCTAGCGGCTGGAGTTTGTTTTGTGGAATAACACTGCTTCGGGACAGTTGTTGATGAATTCAGAAATGTTTTGTGCTTATACCTGCTGTTGGCTGGAGTCTGTTTTGTGGAGTATTTTTGCAGGACATTGGAATGATTACATCATCTGCTGCACTAATAAACAACGGCTCACTGAACACTTGTTTGTCTGTCCAAGGAAACTGAATGGCTTTATATTGGTTGGAATTTGTTTTGTGGAGGAACACACCTTTGAGACAGTTCTGTGAATTAATCTACACATTCTTTGTGTTTATTCTGCCTATTGGCTGGGGTTTGGTTTTACAAAGTATTTTCTGTTATGTAATTTTGCCACACAAAATTTGTGCAGAAGCACCAGACTTGAGCAATCCGATGGCAATGTTGTCACGGGGGCTCTCGTAGGCGTACATGGACATGTACATGTTTTGAGTTTAGAGGGATTGACGTTGTGTGCAGGGTTAATGCGCACATTTTCTTTTTTCTGTTTGTTTGGTTCTGGGGGATGTTCGGGTTTTGATTGTCGCACAAATGTTGGAATGTGGTCTTTATAATTTTGTTTTTGACAGACAATTTTTTTTTTCTATTATATCAAAATGTCAAAAGTTAATATGAGCGGGTTATCTTTCTCCATGTGGAATGTGAATGGGTTGGGGCACCCCATGAAAAGAAGGAAGGTTATTTCTTTTCTTAAGCGTAAGAAATGCGATATAGTGTTTCTTCAAGAAACATCATCTTTCCTTGCAGGAAAATGAAAAATTTGGCTATATATGGGGTGGGCATGTTTTTGTTAGTGCTGGCTCAAGTAAGAGCAGGGGAGTCATTATATTGATAAATAAACATCTACAATTAAAATCTCTCAAACAGATTAAAGATATATTAGGGAGAATCATTATTGTTTTAGCAGAAATTCAGGGGCAAAGGTTGGTTTTGGCTAATATTTACACACCTAACTTTGACGATCAATGCTTTTTATTGATCTTGATGGGATGTTGCAAACTGCTGAAACCCCTCATGATATAATATTGGGAGGAGACTTTCATCTGTTGATGGACTTAGTCCTTGATCATAGTGAAGAAAAAGTGTGTAAGCTCCCTAGAGCAACATATTGAACTATTGAACCCATCTGGTAGGGACTATACATTTTTTCATCAGTCCATAAGATTTATTCTAGAATCGATTTTTCTATTCTAAGTCCCTAATTGGAAACATCTTAGTCTTAGATCACCTGGTAAGTTTAGAGCTGTTGCCACATGCCAAAAATAAATCAAATAGTTGGTGCTTTAATGTATGTATTGCAAAATCCTGATTTCCAACAAATGTTAAAGACTGAAATCAATGTTTATATAGAGACCAACTGGTCCTCTGTATCTTCTGTGGACATGGCTTGGGAGGCACTTAAGGTGGTTCTTAGGGGTCGGATCAAACAGTATGCCCCATTTACCAAAAAACCTAAAGCACGAGAACTTGTGGAGTTGGAAGGAAATATTAAAAGTGCAGAGGCAGAGATGAAGCGCCAAATGTCATCTGATGGCCTCAGAGAATTGACCCAATTGAAATACAGATATAATACTCATTTGTCCCGGAAAGTAGATTTTTGGTTATTCAGGGCAAGACAGTCATACTTCGAGTTGGGGGACAAAGCCGGGAAGCTTTTGGCTAGATATATAAAACAGAGAGAGTATTTTTCTACCATTCCTTCATTGAAACCTGCTGGTGGTGAAATTTTTTCCTCAGCCATTGATATTAATAATGCCTTTAACCCTCTGGGGTCGACGGACGCGCCGGCGCGTCCTGCTGGATTTTTTTCATCATTACAGCAGAAACAACTTAAAATACTCCATCATTTTGGGGCATACAGATACGTGTAAGACATCATTAGAGACTATAAACGTTCTACTTTTATTTGTGTACACTCATAATAACAATGAAACATTGTAAAATAAAGAAAATAAAAAGGGTGAGCTTTCAGCAGTCTCTGTGTTCACAAGCATATTTCTGGAACACGTCACAAAAATGAACTGAAACTCCACGAATACTTATCACACAAACATGAAACATATGTCTAAAGAAAGCTTAAAATGTCTTCTTTTAAATAAAACAATTCAAATTTAAAACAAATATTCTCTTGCAATGTAATCTGTGTGAAACAAAGCACTGTACATTTTTTACTGATTCATCTCATTATCTGTAATGTGATCCCACCCACCATCAGAGCGCGCCATTCATACGCTAATGTGCTGAGATGATCAATGCAAATGGTTTGTAAACAATTCATTCATTTTACTGCGCGTTTGTAACGATACACAGGCGATGAAACTTCTGGATATTAAGGAAGTGTTAACTTTTTCCTCAGAAGAAGAGCGGGACTCTGATGCACGTTTGTATTTTGAAGAGAGATTTGATCCAGCCGAGGATACAATTTCAGACGAGTAAGTCATTTAGTTTTCATTAGTTGACATGTTATTTGATATAAACTTGTACATATTTTACTAGTGGGACTGTTTCCAGACTTGCCAGCCAGGATTCAGAGTATTGACATTTGAAATATGTCCTAATAAACAAGTTTTAGTTACATTTAAATGCTGTTTCAGCTAAAGCAGGCATTTCAATTGTATGCTGTTTGATATAAATATGATATAAATATGATATAAAAATAATATGAATGTTTAGATTATATTTTAACTAGTGTTTATGCTGCCTTATTATCATAAACAAAGCTTGTGCTTGCAAATATGTGTTCAGGTTAAATGAGTAAAATGCACTTTAAATATGCCCATATTAGAAAATCAGCATGTTATAATGATTTCTGAAGGATCATGTGACACTGAAGATTGCAGTAATGATGCTGAAAATTCAGCTTTGATCACAAATTGCATTTTACAATATATTTAAATAGAAAACTGTTCTTTTAAATTGTAACAGGGTGTCTGCAGGTATCATCAAATCTAATTTAATGCCTTTTTTAATGCCATACATGACTCATGACTAACCACACACACACACATATATATATATATATATATATATATATATATATATATATATATACACTCACCTAAAGGATTATTAGGAACACCATACTAATAGTGTGTTTGACCCCCTTTCGCCTTCAGAACTGCCTTAATTCTACGTGGCATTGATTCAACAAGGTGCTGAAAGCATTCTTTAGAAATGTTGGCCCATATTGATAGGATAGCATCTTGCAGTTGATGGAGATTTGTGGGATGCACATCTAGGGCACGAAGCTCCCGTTCCACCACATCCCAAAGATGCTCTATTGGGTTGAGATCTGGTGACTGTGGGGGCCATTTTAGTACAGTGAACTCATTGTCATGTTCAAGAAACCAATTTGAAATGATTCGAGCTTTGTGACATGGTGCATTATCCTGCTGGAAGTAGCCATCAGAGGATGGGTACATGGTGGCCATAAAGGGATGGACATGGTCAGAAACAATGCTCAGGTAGGCCGTGGCATTTAAACGATGCCCAGTTGGCACTAAGGGGGCTAAAGTGTGCCAAGAAAACATCCCCCACACCATTACACCACCACCAGCCTGCACAGTGGTAACAAGGCATGATGGATCCATGTTCTCATTCTGTTTACGCCAAATTCTGACTCTACCATCTGAATGTCTCAACAGAAATCGAGACTCATCAGACCAGGCAACATTTTTCCAGTCTTCAACTGTCCAATTTTGGTGAGCTCTTGCAAATAGCCTCTTTTTCCTATTTGTAGTGGAGATGAGTGGTACCCGGCGGGGTCTTCTGCTGTTGTAGCCCATCCACCTCAAGGTTGTGCGTGTTGTGGCTTCACAAATGCTTTGCTGCATACCTCGGTTGTAACGAGTGGTTATTTCAGTCAAAGTTGCTCTTCTATCAGCTTGAATCAGTCGGCCCATTCTCCTCTGACCTCTAGCATCAACAAGGCATTTTCGCCCACAGGACTGCCGCATACTGGATGTTTTTCCCTTTTCACACCATTCTTTGTAAACCCTAGAAATGGTTGTGCGTGAAAATCCCAGTAACTGAGCAGATTGTGAAATACTCAGACCGGCCCGTCTGGCACCAACAACCATGCCATGCTCAAAATTGCTTAAATCACCTTTCTTTCCCATTCTGACATTCAGTTTGGAGTTCAGGAGATTGTCTTGACCAGGACCACACCCCTAAATGCATTGAAGCAACTGCCATGTGATTGGTTGATTAGATAATTGCATTAATGAGAAATTGAACAGGTGTTCCTAATAATCCATTAGGTGAGTGTATATATATATATATATATAGTAAAACAGTTCACACTCACGGGTAAGGAAGAGGAGAGAAACCGGCTTAACATATAAATCATAGGTTTAATGGAAAACTCAAAATACAAACACATAAGATAACGGACATGTCCGTTGAACGATCTCTCTCTCCCGCATCGCCGTCCGCGAGTGGCCTTTATCCCTCTTGACGGCTTAATTAGCCTAATACGGGACCGGGCGTATTAGTAATATATATATATATATTACACATACACACACACACACACACATATCTACAAACAATACATTTTTAAAAAGCCCATGTCCCAATTGTAACCATTCAATTTGCCAATTATGCAATGATGATAATCTTGGATATTTGAGACAATCTACATAATTTAAATAAACCGTATCACTCTGAACTGAATTAGAAATGGCTCAGGAGACAGCTTAAAATATTAAAATTTATTTGCAGATATGTCAAATTTGATTTAACATAGTACCAATCAACTAGATATTGAATGCTATAGGCATACTGAAAAATCAGGCCATGACTGGAAAAAAGCCATTATGTTTATGTTTTTTTTAAATTGTAAATCGTAAATCGAATACATGTGACCTCCTTCAACTATAACCCCAAATTCTATCAGTCTGGACAGTGAAGGAAAAACTCAGAACCTTTTTAAGGCTGGAACGTAATGTATGCAAAATTCAAGTGCTATAGAAATTGCACAGTTTTAACTGTGTAAATAAGAGAATTAATCCATTGCATTAGTTTGCTCACTTTTAGTTCCAACTCTGACTCAACATTTTTCATTTCATTGCATTTGTCCTTGTGTCTCCTCATAGTATTAGATTTTGTAATCATTTGAGCCATGAGTGTGTTAGATCTGTATATGGTCCTGGCTGAAGCTACAGAAGCCAGTAGTTCACAATTGTCCTGCATTGTTAATCGCAGAAATCAGTTTATTTTTGAAGTATGGGGCAAGTCCACATTTTAAAATGTAGCTGGTTTTGTCCTTTCCACATGTGAAACATTTGGATATTTGCGAATCAGGAAACATTCCCTGGAACAACTCAGAAACACCTTCATTTGATGCGTATGAGCGGTGCTGCACGCTCTGGTGTCTGAAACGTCTGCCTGCAGTGTCGCATTCGAACCAAATGCTGGTCAAAGTTCGATCGATTTTCCTTCGGTAGTAGCTCCGCAAGAAAGCGGTGGTCACTACAGCAGCAGTTGTGGTGGTAGTAGTAGTTCAGTGTTTCCCCTACCATTATATAAGGGGAGGGGGGGGCGCCCCGCCCTCCTAACGGCTCGCCCCGCCCCCCCTTGAAGGTCAAGTAAATTTTATTTGATTTTCTTTATGGCGCCAGATTACAATTTGTTATTTTATTAAACAAACTAAATAGCCCTTAAGTAATATGTTATTTATCTTATTTCCATGATGGCATGTCTTTTCTGTCTGTGTTTGCGCGTTTACAATTATCCCAATGAGTGCGCACGCGCGCACACTCACACACAAACAAACACTTGCGTCACATACAGATGAGCACTAGCGGACAGAGAGCGCGCGGCGGGAAATATGTCGCGTCAACCAGATGAAAACCAGACAAAAATATTTGCGTTTTTTTAAACGCTCACAGGGCAAACATCCGCAATAGGCTGCAAGGAGACCATCTTGCAGCATGCATGAGGATCTCAATAAATGGGCCAGACGTTTCTGACTTCCCATATCAAGAGGCTCTGGAAAAGTTCTTCCAGAAGCCCAGAAAGATACACCGCATTGACAAAAGCTGCACACTTTGTGGATAAATTACATAAAAATAAATGTTCCAATGTTTAGTTTAATGTACAGTTCAAATAACTGTTCAGTTAATATATTCACTGCTGCCATTAAAAGAAACAAATGAACACCATGACTCCTTTAAGTGTTTGTGTCTGTGTCAATTTTCCCCAACCAACATTTCATGATTTTTAATGCTATTTAAGGCCTTAATTTTTACCAAATCCATTTAATGACTTTTAATGCTTTTTAATGCCACGCGGAAACCCTGTGTAAAACAAGTTCACACAATGTTTTACTGTATTTTGGATCAAATAAATCCAGTCTTGTTGAGCAGAAGAGACTTTTTTAATGGTAGTGTAGGTCTAAAATTAAGTAAAGTAAATATATAGTCAGATATCTTCTTTTAACTTAAAAGAATAATTAAGTTATAATAATTTTGATCATTAAGTCTCCTCACATTCATTCTCTTTCTGTCACATTACTCATTGATAGGCCCAGGGGTGGGGTCATTTGTCTCTCAGGTGTGAATTACCTAAATATTCATGATCATTCACACCTCCTCGCATATTACCTTTCAACACTAAAATTGTCTTACAAAAGTTAAATTACTATATTGTTTTGTATGAATGAGTGATCAGGATGGTTTTCACATCATTTTGTAGCAAAAACTCTAGCTTACAAGATCCAGTTCTCAAAAGTCTTGTGGACAAATGTTTAGTATGTGTTATATGACCTTTTTTTTTTAGTATGTTATATTACCTTATTTTTAGTTTTAGTTTTTTCAAAAACCACGCATAAACGTTATTTTCTCAAAAATACAAACATGTCCACACATGTTGCTCACATATAATTGTAGCCCTGTTTGTGCTGAATACAGTGTTATCAGACTTTAGCCATTAATGTGTTTTTAAGCAACTGAAAAAAGCACAAATGTCAAGGCATGTCAAAACTTCTCCAGGGCCCAAAATACCCTCAGACCCCAGAGAGTTAAATAGTTCTATCTTGATATTTATAGTTCCATGTCTTCGTCTACTGATGAAGATATTAGAAAATTTGTGGAACCATTATAACTCCCTAAATTGACATCTGAGCAAAAAATTATCTTGATTCTGAGAGAAACTTGGAGGAGCTTGACAGGGTAATTAAGGCCTTACCTACAGGCAAAGCCCCGGGGCAAGATGGTTTTGCCGCTGATTTTTTTAGATCTTATGCTACAGAACTGGCTCCACTTTTATTAGAAGTTTATACAGAATCATTAAAGAATGGAAAGCTTCCCTCAACCATGACAAAATCCTCAGTCTGATTCTTAAAAAGGAAAAGATTGAAGCGAGTGTTAAAGTTACTGTCCAATTTCTCTGATCCAGCTAGATTAAAAAATTTGGCTAAACGATTAAGTTATGACATCTCTTATAAATATAGAGCAGGTGGGGTTTATTCGAGCCGTAGCTCTTCTTATAACATTAGGCATTTCATAAATATCATGTGGTCAGTAGCGAATGATCAGTCTCACTTGACACTGAAAAGGTGTTTGATATGGTAGAATGGGATTATTTTTTTAAGATTTTGGAAATGTATGGGTTCGGGAGTACATTTATTGGTTGGATTAAGTTACTTTATAAACACCCTGTAGCAGTGGAACAAACAAATGGATTAATTTGTTTTACTCTGAATAGGGGCACTCGGCAGGGTTGCCCTCTTTCCCCATTATTGTTCTGTCTTGCCCTGTAACCAATAGCAATTGCGATAAGAAAGAAGGATTATTTTCCAGGGGTGATGGTGGGAGGTGTGGCGCATAAGCTTCTGCTTTACGTATATGATATTTTATTATTTCTCTCTGACCCTACTAGATCTATGCCTTGCCTCCACAGAATTATTAATTCATTTTCCAAGTTCTCAGTCAATTGGTATAAATCCGAAGCTTTGGCTCTGTCAGCATACTGCCCGGTAACGGCTTTTCAGCCGGGCGCCTTCCAGTGGCCCAAACAGGGCATTAAATATTTGGGTATTTTATTCCCAGCTAATTTGTCTGATTTAGTTAGAGTTAATTTTGACCCTTTAATAAAAAGGCTTTTGAGCTATGTTGACAGGTGGGATTCATTACATTTACTGATGACTGGGAAGGTTAATGTTATTAAAATGAACTGTATTCCAAAATTCAACTACCTGCCTTCCAGTGGCCCAAAGAGGGCATTAAATATTTGGGTATTTTATTCCCAGCTAATTTGTCTGATTTAGTTAGAGTTAATTTTGACCCTTTAATAAAAAGGTTTTTGAGCTCTGTAGACAGGTGGGCTTCATTACATTTATTGATGATTGGGAAGGTTAATGTTATTAAAATGAACTGTATTCCAAAATTCAACTACCTGCCTTCCAGTGGCCCAAACAGGGCATTAAATATTTGGGTATTTTATTCCCAGCATGTTTTAATACTTCGCTAGGCGATGCTAGCATGTGTTAGCATGATGCTAGCACGTTTTTAGCATATTTAAGCACTTCGCTAGGCGATGCTAGCCTGTGTTAGCATGATCTAACACGTTTTTAGCATGTTTAAGTGCTTCGCTAGGCGATGCTAGCATGTATTAGCATGGTGCTAGAACGTTTTTAGCATGTTGTAGCACTTCGCTAGGCGATGCTAGCATGTTTTTAGCATGTTTTGGGTGTGGCTATGAAGATTTTATGTCATTTATTGGCTGCTTGATAATATAAATCCTCTGACGGAGAGAGAGAGAGACGGAGGGCTGTCAGGCCCTTTTGTGTCTGTGTGTGTGAAAACGTCAGTTGGGATTTACATTTCCCCGTCTGTTGCTCACTTCGCCGTCGTGTTGAAGAAGCGACACTAGGGGTCTCTCTTGAGCGCCGAAAGATACCTCTGATCTATGAAAAAAGGCCAATGAGACTTGGCGAACAGTATTTGCATACTCCGCTTCCGGATACAGATATAAAGGCGAGAGAAATGCGCTCGTTCATTCTGTAATTTTCTTCGGAGCCGATGGTCGTGTGAATGCTGTCTGCTGTGCTACACACTTACCCTGCTTCTGATCCTCTGACGCGCTGCTGCTGTTGGATTTACGGCGCACCTTCAGCGGCTTTTCTCTTCTCTGCCGGCGTGCAGTTTGCCCCTGAGCGCTTCGACAGCGCAGTGTCTAAAAGAGTTTATAAAGAGCAATTTTCTCGTAAAGAGTTTATTTCTCTAAAAGAGCAATACACAGTGGTGTTGAACGCCCTTTTCAGGGTGCGTCTTTATAAAGATGCCATTCAAACCCTGTGTAGTTCCTGGATGCGGTAGAGTGCTCTCCGCTTCTGACGGCCACAGGCGCTGTCTCGTGTGTCTGGGCGCCGATCACACCGAGGCAGCGTTTGTGGACGGTTCATGTTCTCATTGCGAGAATATGACCGTGGCAGCATTGCGGTCGCGGCTCGCTTTCAACAGAAAGCACGCCACTCCTGCCGCCCCTCGTATCGCTCCTTTTTCCCACGGGATTGAGGACGATGCGGTTGGCGCTGGAGGCGATTTGGGGAGGGCAGCGGGTGCAGCTCCGCCGGGTACGCCCCCTCGGACCACCCGCCCCCCGACACGCTCGCTGACCTCCGTTCAGTCTCGAGGTAACGGCGACTCGCCTCCGGGCCGGTTTGCCTATCCTCTAGAGCTCGAAGCCGATGAGCTCGCCGCTCCATCGGAGAGCGCGGTGTCTGACGCTGACTCCTCCCCTGGGCTGCCGCCTTCGGGCCAGCACGCCCAGATTGAGGCGGATGCGCAAATGTCCGACATGCTTGCCCGGGCCGCCGTCGGGGTGGGGTTGGACTGGAAACCTCCACCCTCCCCACACCCGTCACGGTTGGATGACTGGTTCCTGGGGTCTGGGCGCCGCTCACAGCCACGCCCCCCCGGTCCCGTTTTTCCCGGAGGTGCATGACGAGCTGACGTCGTCATGGAGAGCCCCGCTCTCCGTCCGTCAAAAGCCCTGCTCGTCCGCTCTCGCTACCCTCGACGGCGGAGAGGCCCAAAGGTACACGGCGATTCCCCAGGTGGATAGGGCGGTTGCGATCCATCTCTGTCCCGGTGACCCTACCACCTGGCGCGGGCGCCCTGTACCCCCTTCCAAGGCGTGTAGGACTGCGTCCTCATTCAACCACAAAGCCTACAGCGCCGCGGGACAGGCCGCCTCCGCCTTGCACACCATGGCCCTCCTGCAAGTCCACCAGGCCAAGGCGCTCAGAGATCTGCATGAGGGTAGCCCTGACCCCGATGTGCTGCAGGAACTGCACTCAGCGACCGACCTCGCCCTCAGAGCCACGAAGGTCACCGCGCAGGCACTCGGGCAGGCGATGGCCACCCTAGTGGTCCAGCAACATCACCTTTGGCTCAACCTGGTCGAGATGCGTGAGACCGACAAAGTTCGCTTCCTCGACGCCCCTGTCTCCCAGCTTGGCCTCTTCGGCGACACCGTCGAGGACTTTGCCCAGCAGTTCTCCACGGTGAGGAAGCAGACGGAGGCAATATCACACATCCTGCCTCACCGCAAACCTGCCACCAAGGCCACTGCCCCGTTTGCTCGCCGAAGGCGTCCCCCTGCGGATAAGAAACCTGCTCCGCCTCAACCCGGGCCCAGCTCTCAGCCCCTGCGTCGAGCACACCGCAGGAAGCCGACGCCCCCCGTCTCTCGGACTCCCTCGAGGACCCGGAAGGCTCCCAGGTGGTCCTGAGACGGATGACCCAGCGACACAGACGTTAGCTCCGGAGGTGGTAAGACCGCTCCGTCCCCCGGTGGAGGACCGGGAGGAGAATCTTTTGTTGTTAAACAATTTTATTTGCCGCCCCCCCTTAGATGGGGTTGTGGTACCCACATTCTCAATAACAGAGCTATTTCCTGTGTCTCTGGGTCACCTGGCCCGCAAACGCAGTTCTCACGGCGCTCTGCCCACAGATCTCAACAATCCTTGCCCCCTGGACACGGACCACCCGTCTTCAGCCCCACGACTGTTCCCCGGCCGGCCGATTCCGACGAGTCCAGAGGACGCCTACCCAGGACCTCCTCCTCAGTCGCTAACCCGCCCCCTGCCGGGCGTGCGGAGCAAGGTAAGTGCTTTGAGTCTTTTCTCAGCACCTCAGCCGCGGGTCGCCCCGTCGCCGCCCAACGCTGCCCTACCTGCTCTGCCCCGCTGCAAAGCCCCGCCGGGCACGTCAAAATTAATCGTCCCCTTGGTGCCCCTAGCGCAGAGGTTGGATGTGTGGCTTTCACTTCCCAACCCGTCTCGCTGGCTGGCCCGGACCATCCGACTCGGTTACGCAATTCAGTTTGCCAGGCCCCCGCCCCCCTTCATGGGCGTCCGCTTCTCCGCAGTACACGGCGAACACGCCCAGTCCCTGCGCGCGGAAATCGCGACTCTTCTGGCCAAAGACGCGATAGAGCCTGTCCCTCCAACCGAGATGAAGGAGGGTTTCTACAGCCCATACTTCATCGTGCCCAAGAAAGGCGGCGGCTTACGACCAATCTTGGATCTGCGAGTTCTCAACCAAGCGTTGCACAAACTCCCGTTCAAAATGCTCACGCAGAAGTACATTCTAACCTGCGTCCGGCATCTAGATTGGTTCGCAGCGGTAGACCTGAAAGACGCGTACTTTCACGTCTCCATCCTGCCTCGACACCGCCCCTTCCTGCGGTTTGCGTTCGATGGTCAGGCGTACCAGTACAAAGTCCTCCCCTTCGGCCTGTCTCTGTCCCCTCGCGTCTGCACGAAAGTCGCAGAGGCAGCTCTTGCCCCGCTCCGAGTAGCCGGCATCCGCATACTCAACTACCTCGACGACTGGCTCATTCTGGCGAGCATGGCGCCACAGCACGCACCGGGTAATGATCACCCCCGCCTGCCGCAAAGCATTCAACCCTTGGACAGACCTCTGTTTCTTACGGGCTGGAGTACCCCTACAGCAGGTGTCCAGACGCGTCCTGGTCACGACCGACGCCTCCAGATCGGGTTGGGGCACCGTTTGCAACGGGCACGCAGCCTCAGGCCGTTGGAAAAGGGCCCAGCTGCGTTGGCACATCAACTGCCTCGAGTTGCTGACCGTCCTTCTAGCCCTGCGGCAGTTTCTCCCGTTAATTCGGGACGAACATGTCCTGGTCAGGTCGGACAGCACCACTGCGGTCGCGTACATAAATCGCCAAGGCGGCGTACGCTCCCGCCACATGTCGCAACTCGCCCGTCGTCTCCTCCTTTGGAGCCAGCACCGACTCAGATCGCTGCGTGCCACTCACATCCCCGGCAACCTCAATGTGATGGCGGACGCGCTGTCACGACAACGCTTGCCTGGAGGAGAGTGGAGGCTTCACCCCCACTCGGTTCAGCTGATTTGGGAACAGTTCGGCAAGGCCCAGGTAGACCTGTTTGCCTCCCGAGAGACCTCCCACTGCCCGCTCTGGTACGCCCGCTCAGAGGCTCCCCTAGGGACAGATGCACTGGCACACAGCTGGCCGGTGGGGCTGTGCAAGTACGCATTCCCCCCAGTGAGCCTTCTTGCACAGGTGCTGTGCAAGGTCAGGGAGGACGAGGAGCAAGTCACTCTCGTGGCTCCTTACTGGCCCACCCGGGCCTGGTTCTCGGACCTCATACTCCTCGCGACAGCCCCTCCCTGGCGAATTCCCCTGAGGAAGGACCTTCTTTCTCAGGGACGGGGCATGCTCTGGCATCCGCACCCAGACCTCTGGAACCTCCACGTCTGGCCCCTGGACGGGACGCGGAAGATCTAGCTGGGCTACCACCCACGGTCATAGCCACGATCAACCAAGCCAGAGCCCCTTCTACCAGGCAACTCTACGCCCTGAAATGGCATCTGTTCGTGAATTGGTGTTCTTCTCGGGCAGAAGACCAACAGAGGTGTGCAGTTAGGTCTGTGCTCCTGTTCCTACAGGAGAGGTTGGAGGGGAGGCTGTCCCCGTCCACCTTGTAGGTATATGTTGCCGCTATCGCAGCTCACCACGACCCAGTAGACGGAAAATCCATGGGTAAGCACGACTTAATCGTCAGGTTCCTAAGAGGTGCCCGGAAGTTAAATCCCTCCCGGCCAAACCTGTTCCCCTCCTGGGATCTCTCGGTGGTCCTCGCCGGTCTTCAGAGATCCCCTTTCGAGCCGCTAGGATCAGCTGGACTCAGGGCTCTCTCTTTAAAGACGGCCCTGCTGATCGCGCTCGCCTCCATCAAGAGGGTCGGGGACCTGCAAGCGTTCTCTACCAACAACACTTGCCTGGAGTTCGGTCCGGCAGACACTCATGTGATCCTAAGACCTCGACCGGGCTATGTGCCCAAGGTTCCTACCACGCCCTTCAGAGATCAGGTAGTGAACCTACAAGCACTGCCCCAGGAGGAGGCAGACCCAGCCCTCTCACTGCTGTGTCCGGTACATGCCTTGCGTGCCTACCTGGAACGCACCCAGAGCTTTAGGCGCTCTGAGCAGCTCTTTGTCTGCTTTGGAGGACAGCAGAAAGGGAACGCTGTCTCCAAACAGAGGCTGTCTCACTGGGTGGTGGAGGCCTTTCAGTTGGCCTATCACACCCAGGCCGTGCCACCCCCTTTGCGGGTTCGAGCCCACTCTACCAGGAGTGTGGCATCCTCATGGGCACTGGCTAGAGGCACCTCGCTAGCAGACATCTGTAGAGCTGCGGGCTGGGCAACACCTAACACCTTTACGAGGTTTTACAATCTCAGGGTTGAGTCAGTCTCGTCCCGTGTTCTCTCAGGTCCGAGCCCATAGAACTCGGTACACGCCGACGATCTGACCGGGTGAATCACTTGTTTCCAGCGCCGTTTCCCTCTCCGAGGCAAAACAGTGCGCTTCTTTCCCAGAGGGCTTAGGTCCCTGGTTGATTCCTCCCTAGCCCTCTCGGGTCCGCAACAGTTCAGCGGAGGAACTTGCCGGCCCAGTCCACTACGGGTACCTCCGGCTACCCCTACTGGAATAGGTGCTCCACAGATCAGGCCTCCTACGGGACTCCTCCTGTGTGTATTTCCGCGGTACGGTCACCTTGCTAAGGTCTCCCTTAGGCAGTCCTTCACTGCCCTCCGGTCGGCGTGTTGTAGCAACTCCCCCCTCCTCGAGGTTGGATCTACCACCGTGCCATTTCTTCCCACATGCCCAAAGTGGCCATGTGATGTATTTTGCCACCTTTACCTCCCCTGCTGGGCGGGTGTGGCCTCCGCAGGGTCTTTTCCCCCTGAAAGAATAGGAATTCGGGTAAGACCCCCTTCCCTCGATGCGGTAAGGGCCCCGGCTGCTCTTGCTCTATGCTGAGAAAACATAGAGAGAAAAGAGGCCCAGCCAGGCTTGGCCTGTTCCCTAGTTGGGAGCGTCACCTTGTTCCCCCCCTAGGGTGACCAAAAGGAATCTGACGACTCTTTCGGGGCATTGGGGAAGAGTACGTGCAGTCTGAACACAGTTGGTCGCTGTGAACGTAGAAATACCTGCCCGCTTCTGTGTAAGCAGTACACGTACACGGCTCAGCGCATGGCGAGTTTTGAAGTGGACCCCTAGTGTCGCTTCTTCGACACGACGTCGAAGTGAGCGACAGACAGGGAACGTCTAGGTTACATATGTAACCTCCGTTCCCTAATGGAGGGAACGAGACGTCGTGTCTTCCCGGCCATGTCGCTGAGCCGAGCCGCTGAGGTGCCCGGCACACTCCCGGCTCCTCAGAAAAATCCTGAATGAACGAGCGTATTTCTCTCGCCTTTATAACCGTATCCGGAGGCGGAGTATGCAAATACTGTTCGCCAACTCTCATTGGCCTTTTTTCATAGATCAGAGGTATCTTTCGGCGCTCAAGAGAGACACCTAGTGTCGCTTCTTCAACACGACGTCTCGTTCCCTCCATCAGGGAACGGAGGTTACATACGTAACCTAGACGTTCTGAACATTCCGCAATGTAAAGTCAATGGGACTTTTTTGGCCGCTTTTTCGTCCGCTGTGCAAACATCGTACACCCGATCGCTTAGAAAAGATATAGCACACCTCTCCTCAATGAGCCGCACGATTTGATGCCTCAATCAGGGGTCTGAGACAAAAGCTGCGGGAGGAGTAGCGCGCCAAACTTTGTGTGGAATAATAAAAAAAAGAAGAACTAGATTAAAAAGTTTGAGTACAAACTTTAGGTTGGCTTGAGAAAGCCTAGCATGAAAGTTTGAAGTAGTTTTTAGTTTGATGTAATAATAAGTAGTAGTTTTCAAAGTTCAAAGTTTAGAGATTATAAGACCATTCAGTCTATCAAATAGAACAGATAGATAGATAGATAGATAGATAGATAGATAGATAGATAGATAGATAGATAGATAGATAGATATAGATAGATAGATAGATTGATAGATAGTCATTGACCCATAGATAGATAGATATTGACCCTCAGATAGATAGATAGATAGATAGAGTATGACCCAGAGATAGATAGATAGATAGATAGATAGATAGATAGATAGATATTGACCCTCAGATAGATAGATAGACAGATAGATATTGAACCTCAGATAGATGGATAGACAGATATTGACCATCAGATAGATAGATAAATAGATAGATAGATAGATAGATCTTGATCCTCAGATAGATAGATAGATAGATATTGACCCTCAGATAGATAGATAGATAGATAGATAGATAGATAGTCATTGACCCTTAGATAGATAAATAGATAGATAGATAGATAGAGTATGACCCACAGATAGATAGATAGATAGTTATTGACCCTCCGATAGATAGATAGATAGATAGATAGATAGATAGATAGAGTATGACCCACAGATAGATAGATAGATATTGACCCTCAGATAGATAGATAGATAGATAGATAGATAGACAAATAGATATTGACCCTCAGAAAGATAGATAGATAGATAGATAGATAGATAGATAGATAGATAGATAGATAGATCGACAGATCGACAGATAGATAGATATATTATTTTTTACTTGGTTGCTAGGGTAACCCCATCTGGTTGCTAGGCAGTTTCCAGGGTGATCCTTATCAAGCCTCCTTTTCATTCTGAGTGAATAAAGTCAACCCGGAAGTCTCTACGATTTTCTGTTGCATAGATATGTGATTTGTTACTTGGTTGCTAGGGTAACCATATCTGGTTGATAGGCAATTACCAGAGTGATATATATCAAGGCTACTTTCCATTCTGAGTGAAATAATTCAACAGGAAGTCTATACGATTTTCTGGTGCAGAGATATGTGATTTGTTACTTGGTTGCTAGGGTAACCACATCTGGTTGCTAGGCAGTTACCAGAGTGATACATATCAAGGCTACTTTCCATCTAGAGTGAACTAAGTGAAACAGGAAGTCTCTACGATTTTCTGGTGCAGAGTTATGTGATTTGTTACTTGGTTGCTAGGGTAAGCCCAAGTCGTTGCTAGGCAGTTACCAGAGTGATACTTTTCAAGACTCCTTGCTATCCTGAGTGAAATAAGTCAAACAGGAAGTCTCTACGATTTTCTGGTGAAGAGATATATTATTTGTTACTTGGTTGCTAGGGTAATTCCATCTGGTTGTTATGCAGTTACCAGGGTGATACTTATCAAGCCTCCTTTCCATCCTGAGTGAAATAAGTGAAACAGGAAGTGTCTATGATTTTCTGGTGCAGAGATATGTGATTTGATACTTGGTTGCTAGGGTAACCCCATCTGGTTGCTAGGCAGTTACCAAAGAGATACTCATAAGGCTCCTTGCAATCCTGTGTGAAATATGTCAACCCCTAAGTCTCTACGATGTTCTGGTTCAAAGATATGTGATTTGTTACTTGGTTGCTAGGGTAACCCTGTCTGGTTGCTATGCAGTTACCAGAGTGATACATATCAAGGCTACTTTCCATCCTGAGTGAAATAAGTGAAACAGGTAGTCTCTACAATTTTCTGGTGCAGAGATATGTGATTTATTACTTGGTTGCTAGGGTAACCCCGTCTGGTTGCTAGGCAGTTACCAGAGTGATACATATCAAGGCTACTTTCCATCCTGAGTGAATAAAGTCAACCCAGAAGTCTCTATGATTTTCTGTTGCAGAGATATGTGATTTGTTACTTGGTTGCTAGGGTAATCACATCTGGTTGCTAGGCAGTTACCAGAGTGATACATATCAAGGCTACTTTCCATCCTGAGTGAAATAAGTCAACCCGGAAGTCTCTATGATTTTCTGTTGCAGAGATATGTGATTTGTTACTTGGTTGCTAGGGTAATCACATCTGGTTGCTAGGCAGTTACCAGAGTGATACATATCAAGGCTACTTTCCATCCTGAGTGAAATAAGTGAAACAGGACGTCACTATGATTTTCTGGTGCAGAGATATGTGATTTGTTACTTGGTTGCTAGGGTAACCCCATCTGGTTGCTAGGCAGTTACCAGAGTGATACATATCAAGGCTACTTTCCATCCTGTGTGAAATATGTTAACCCCTAAGTCTCTACGATGTTCTGGTTCAAAGATATGTGATTTGTTACTTGGTTGCTAGGGTAACCGCATCTGGTTGCTAGGCAGTTACCAGAGGGATACATATCAAGGCTACTTTCCATCCTGAGTGAAATAAGTGAAACAGGAAGTCTCTATGATTTTCTGGTGCAGAGATATGTGATTTGTTACTTGGTTGCTAGGGTAAACACATCTGGTTGCTAGGCAGTTACCAAAGTGATACTCATAAGGCTCCTTGCAATCCTGTGTGAAATATGTCAACCCCTAAGTCTCTACGATGTTCTGGTTCAAAGATATGTGATTTGTTACTTGGTTGCTAAGGTAACCCTGTCTGGTTGCTATGCAGTTACCAGAGTGATACATATCAAGGCTACTTTCCATCCTGAGTGAAATAAGTGAAACAGGTAGTCTCTACGATTTTCTGGTGCAGAGATATGTGATTTGTTACTTGGTTGCTAGGGTAACCCCGTCTGGTTGCTAGGCAGTTACCAGAGTGATACATATCAAGGCTACTTTCCATCCTGAGTGAATAAAGTCAACCCGGAAGTCTCTATGATTTTCTGTTGCAGAGATATGTGATTTGTTACTTGGTTGCTAGGGTAATCACATCTGGTTGCTAGGCAGTTACCAGAGTGATACATATCAAGGCTACTTTCCATCCTGAGTGAAATAAGTCAACCCGGAAGTCTCTCTGATTTTCTGTTGCAGAGATATGTGATTTGTTACTTGGTTGCTAGGGTAATCACATCTGGTTGCTAGGCAGTTACCAGAGTGATACATATCAAGGCTACTTTCCATCCTGAGTGAAATAAGTGAAACAGGAAGTCTCCACGATTTTCTGGTGCAGAGATATGTGATTTGTTAGTTGGTTCCTAGGGTAACCCCATCTGGTTGCTAGGCAGTTACCAAGGTGATACTCATAAGGCACCTTGCAATCCTGTGTGAAATATGTTAACCCCTAAGTCTCTACGATGTTCTGGTCCAAAGATATGCGATTTGTTACTTGGTTGCTAGGGTAACCACATCTGGTTGCTAGGCAGTTACCAGAGGGATACATATCAAGGCTACTTTCCATCCTGAGTGAAATAAGTGAAACAGGAAGTCTCTATGATTTTCTGGTGCAGAGATATGTGATTTGTTACTTGGTTGCTAGGGTAAACACATCTGGTTGCTAGGCAGTTACCAAAGTGATACTCATAAGGCTCCTTGCAATCCTGTGTGAAATATGTCAACCCCTAAGTCTCTACGATGTTCTGGTTCAAAGATATGTGATTTGTTACTTGGTTGCTAAGGTAACCCTGTCTGGTTGCTATGCAGTTACCAGAGTGATACATATCAAGGCTACTTTCCATCCTGAGTGAAATAAGTGAAACAGGTAGTCTCTACGATTTTCTGGTGCAGAGATATGTGATTTGTTACTTGGTTGCTAGGGTAACCCCGTCTGGTTGCTAGGCAGTTACCAGAGTGATACATATCAAGGCTACTTTCCATCCTGAGTGAATAAAGTCAACCCGGAAGTCTCTATGATTTTCTGTTGCAGAGATATGTGATTTGTTACTTGGTTGCTAGGGTAATCACATCTGGTTGCTAGGCAGTTACCAGAGTGATACATATCAAGGCTACTTTCCATCCTGAGTGAAATAAGTCAACCCGGAAGTCTCTCTGATTTTCTGTTGCAGAGATATGTGATTTGTTACTTGGTTGCTAGGGTAATCACATCTGGTTGCTAGGCAGTTACCAGAGTGATACATATCAAGGCTACTTTCCATACTGAGTGAAATAAGTGAAACAGGAAGTCTCCACGATTTTCTGGTGCAGAGATATGTGATTTGTTAGTTGGTTCCTAGGGTAACCCCATCTGGTTGCTAGGCAGTTACCAAGGTGATACTCATAAGGTACCTTGCAATCCTGTGTGAAATATGTTAACCCCTAAGTCTCTACGATGTTCTGGTTCAAAGATATGCGATTTGTTACTTGGTTGCTAGGGTAACCGCATCTGGTTGCTAGGCAGTTACCAGAGGGATACATATCAAGGCTACTTTCCATCCTGAGTGAAATAAGTGAAACAGGAAGTCTCTATGATTTTCTGGTGCAGAGATATGTGATTTGTTACTTGGTTGCTAGGGTAAACACATCTGGATGCTAGGCAGTTACCAAAGTGATACTCATAAGGCTCCTTGCAATCCTGTGTGAAATATGTCAACCCCTAAGTCTCTACGATGTTCTGGTTCAAAGATATGTGATTTGTTACTTGGTTGCTAAGGTAACCCTGTCTGGTTGCTATGCAGTTACCAGAGTGATACATATCAAGGCTACTTTCCATCGTGAGTGAATAAAGTCAACCCGGAAGTCTCTATGATTTTCTGTTGCAGAGATATGTGATTTGTTACTTGGTTGCTAGGGTAATCACATCTGGTTGCTAGGCAGTTACCAGAGTGATACATATCAAGGCTACTTTCCATCCTGAGTGAAATAAGTCAACCCGGAAGTCTCTCTGATTTTCTGTTGCAGAGATATGTGATTTGTTACTTGGTTGCTAGGGTAATCACATCTGGTTGCTAGGCAGTTACCAGAGTGATACATATCAAGGCTACTTTCCATCCTGAGTGAAATAAGTGAAACAGGAAGTCTCTACGATTTTCTGGTGCAGAGATATGTGATTTGTTAGTTGGTTGCTAGGGTAACCCCATCTGGTTGCTAGGCAGTTACCAAGGTGATACTCATAAGGCTCCTTGCAATCCTGTGTGAAATATGTTAACCCCTAAGTCTCTACGATGTTCTGGTTCAAAGATATGTGATTTGTTACTTGGTTGCTAGGGTAACCGCATCTGGTTGCTAGGCAGTTACCAGAGGGATACATATCAAGGCTACTTTCCATCCTGAGTGAAATAAGTGAAACAGGAAGTCTCTATGATTTTCTGGTGCAGAGATATGTGATTTGTTACTTGGTTGCTAGGGTAAACACATCTGGTTGCTAGGCAGTTACCAAAGTGATACTCATAAGGCTCCTTGCAATCCTGTGTGAAATATGTCAACCCCTAAGTCTCTACGATGTTCTGGTTCAAAGATATGTGATTTGTTACTTGGTTGCAAAGGTAACCCTGTCTGGTTGCTATGCAGTTACCAGAGTGATACATATCAAGGCTACTTTCCATCCTGAGTGAAATAAGTGAAACAGGTAGTCTCTACGATTTTCTGGTGCAGAGATATGTGATTTGTTACTTGGTTGCTAGGGTAACCCCGTCTGGTTGCTAGGCAGTTACCAGAGTGATACATATCAAGGCTACTTTCCATCCTGAGTGAATAAAGTCAACCCGGAAGTCTCTATGATTTTCTGTTGCAGAGATATGTGATTTGTTACTTGGTTGCTAGGGTAATCACATCTGGTTGCTAGGCAGTTACCAGAGTGATACATATCAAGGCTACTTTCCATCCTGAGTGAAATAAGTCAACCCGGAAGTCTCTCTGATTTTCTGTTGCAGAGATATGTGATTTGTTACTTGGTTGCTAGGGTAATCACATCTGGTTGCTAGGCAGTTACCAGAGTGATACATATCAAGGCTACTTTCCATCCTGAGTGAAATAAGTGAAACAGGAAGTCTCCACGATTTTCTGGTGCAGAGATATGTGATTTGTTAGTTGGTTCCTAGGGTAACCCCATCTGGTTGCTAGGCAGTTACCAAGGTGATACTCATAAGGCACCTTGCAATCCTGTGTGAAATATGTTAACCCCTAAGTCTCTACGATGTTCTGGTTCAAAGATATGCGATTTGTTACTTGGTTGCTAGGGTAACCGCATCTGGTTGCTAGGCAGTTACCAGAGGGATACATATCAAGGCTACTTTCCATCCTGAGTGAAATAAGTGAAACAGGAAGTCTCTATGATTTTCTGGTGCAGAGATATGTGATTTGTTACTTGGTTGCTAGGGTAAACACATCTGGTTGCTAGGCAGTTACCAAAGTGATACTCATAAGGCTCCTTGCAATCCTGTGTGAAATATGTCAACCCCTAAGTCTCTACGATGTTCTGGTTCAAAGATATGTGATTTGTTACTTGGTTGCTAAGGTAACCCTGTCTGGTTTCTATGCAGTTACCAGAGTGATACATATCAAGGCTACTTTCCATCCTGAGTGAAATAAGTGAAACAGGTAGTCTCTACGATTTTCTGGTGCAGAGATATGTGATTTGTTACTTGGTTGCTAGGGTAACCCCGTCTGGTTGCTAGGCAGTTACCAGAGTGATACATATCAAGGCTACTTTCCATCCTGAGTGAATAAAGTCAACCCGGAAGTCTCTATGATTTTCTGTTGCAGAGATATGTGATTTGTTACTTGGTTGCTAGGGTAATCACATCTGGTTGCTAGGCAGTTACCAGAGTGATACATATCAAGGCTACTTTCCATCCTGAGTGAAATAAGTCAACCCGGAAGTCTCTCTGATTTTCTGTTGCAGAGATATGTGATTTGTTACTTGGTTGCTAGGGTAATCACATCTGGTTGCTAGGCAGTTACCAGAGTGATACATATCAAGGCTACTTTCCATCCTGAGTGAAATAAGTGAAACAGGAAGTCTCCACGATTTTCTGGTGCAGAGATATGTGATTTGTTAGTTGGTTCCTAGGGTAACCCCATCTGGTTGCTAGGCAGTTACCAAGGTGATACTCATAAGGCACCTTGCAATCCTGTGTGAAATATGTTAACCCCTAAGTCTCTACGATGTTCTGGTTCAAAGATATGCGATTTGTTACTTGGTTGCTAGGGTAACCGCATCTGGTTGCTAGGCAGTTACCAGAGGGATACATATCAAGGCTACTTTCCATCCTGAGTGAAATAAGTGAAACAGGAAGTCTCTATGATTTTCTGGTGCAGAGATATGTGATTTGTTACTTGGTTGCTAGGGTAAACACATCTGGTTGCTAGGCAGTTACCAAAGTGATACTCATAAGGCTCCTTGCAATCCTGTGTGAAATATGTCAACCCCTAAGTCTCTACGATGTTCTGGTTCAAAGATATGTGATTTGTTACTTGGTTGCTAAGGTAACCCTGTCTGGTTGCTATGCAGTTACCAGAGTGATACATATCAAGGCTACTTTCCATCCTGAGTGAAATAAGTGAAACAGGTAGTCTCTACGATTTTCTGGTGCAGAGATATGTGATTTGTTACTTGGTTGCTAGGGTATCCCCGTCTGGTTGCTAGGCAGTAACCAGAGTGATACATATCAAGGCTACTTTCCATCCTGAGTGAATAAAGTCAACCCGGAAGTCTCTATGATTTTCTGTTGCAGAGATATGTGATTTGTTACTTGGTTGCTAGGGTAATCACATCTGGTTGCTAGGCAGTTACCAGAGTGATACATATCAAGGCTACTTTCCATCCTGAGTGAAATAAGTCAACCCGGAAGTCTCTCTGATTTTCTGTTGCAGAGATATGTGATTTGTTACTTGGTTGCTAGGGTAATCACATCTGGTTGCTAAGCAGTTACCAGAGTGATACATATCAAGGCTACTTTCCATCCTGAGTGAAATAAGTCAACCCGGAAGTCTCTCTGATTTTCTGTTGCAGAGATATGTGATTTGTTACTTGGTTGCTAGGGTAATCACATCTGATTGCTAGGCAGTTACCAGAGTGATACATATCAAGGCTACTTTCCATCTTGAGTGAAATAAGTGAAACAGGAAGTCACTACGATTTTCTGGTGCAGAGATATGTGATTTGTTACTTGGTTGCTAGGGTAACCCCATCTGGTTGCTAGGCAGTTACCAGAGTGATACATATCAAGGCTACTTTCCATCCTGAGTGAAATAAGTGAAACAGGAAGTCTGTATGATTTTCTGGTGCAGAAATATGTGATTTGTTATTTGGTTGCTAGGGTAACCCTGTCTGGTTGCTATGCAGTTACCAGGGTGATACTTATCAAGCCTCCTTTCCATACTGAGTGAATCAAGTCAACCTGGAAGCTACTATACTGTGGCTATGAAGATTTTAGGTCATTACTTATTGGCTGCTTGATAAAAGAAATCCTCTGAGGGAGAGAGAGAGGGAGAGACGCAGGGCTGACAGGCCCTTTTTTGTCTGTGTGTGTGAAAACGGCAGTTGGGATTTAAATTTCTGAACATTCCGCAATGTTAATCAATGGGAGTTTTTCCGAGTTTTGATCGTCATTTTTAGGAAAACCGTAAGTCCGATCAGTTAGAAAAGATATAGCACACTATTCGGGATTAGTCTGAAGGTCTGTGCCGAGTTTGGTGCATGTAGCTTAAAAGCTCTAGGAGGAGTTACATTTAGAAATTTAGTCTCAGAATAATAATAATAATAATAATAAGTTTAAATAGGATTTCAGTAAGTTGGCTTTCTCAAGCCAACCTAACTAGATTAAAAAGTTTGAGTACAAACTTTAGGTTGGCTTGAGAAAGCCTAGCATAAAGTTTGAAGTAGTTGTAAAAGCTTGAAGATTGAAGGTTTAGTTTGATGTAGTTATTAATTTTAGTAGTTCTCAAAGTTCAAAGATTATAAGACCATTCAGTCTATCAAATATGATAGATAGATAGATAGATAGATAGATAGATAGATAGATAGATAGATAGATAGATAGATAGATAGATAGATAGATAGATAGAGAATGACTCTCAGATAGATAGATAGATAGATAGATAGAGAATGACCCTCAGATAGATAGATAGATAGATAGATAGATAGATAGATAGATAGATAGAGAATGACCCTCAGATAGATAGATAGATAGATAGATAGATAATGACCCTCAGATAGATAGATAGATAGATAGATAGATAGAGAGATAGATAGATAGAGAATGACCCTCAGATAGATAGATAGATAGAGAATGACCCTCAGATAGATAGATAGATAGATAGATAGATAGACAGAGAATGACCCTCAGATAGATAGATAGATAGACAGAGAATGACCCTCAGATAGATAGATAGATAGATAGATAGACAGAGAATGACCCTCAGATAGATAGATAGATAGATAGATAGATAGAGAGAGAGATAGAGAGAGAGATAGAGAGATAGATAGAGAATGACCCTCAGATAGATAGATAGATAGACAGAGAATGACCCTCAGATAGATAGATAGATAGATAGATAGATAGATAGATAGAGAGTGACCCTCAGATAGATAGATAGATAGATAGATAGATAGATAGACAGACAGATAGATAGATAGAGAATGACCCTCAGATAGATAGATAGATAGATAGAGAATGACCCTCAGATAGATAGATAGATAGATAGATAGATAGATAGATAGATAGATAGACAGATAGATAGATAGAGAATTACCCTCAGATAGATAGATAGATAGATAGATAGATAGATAGATAGATAGATAGACAGATAGATAGATAAAGAATTACCCTCAGATAGATAGATAGATAGATAGATAGATATTGACCCTCAGATAGATAGTTAGATAGATAGATCGATAGATAGAGAATGACCCTCAGATAGATAGATAGATAGATAGATAGATAAATAGATAGAGAATGACCCTCAGATAGATAGATAGATAGATAGATAGATAGATAGATAGATAGACAGACAGACAGATAGATAGAGAATTACCCTCAGATAGATAGATAGATAGACGGATAGATAGATCCTTGCTACCCTGAGTCCCATGAACAAAACCAGAAAACTTTATGTTGTTCTGGTGCAGAGATATGTGATTTGTTAGTTGGTTGCTAGGGTAACCCCATCTGGTTGCTAGGCAGTTACCAAAGTGATACTCATAAGGCTCCTTGCAATCCTGTGTGAAATATGTCAACCCCTAAGTCTCTACGATTTTATGGTTCAAAGATATGTGATTTGTTACTTGGTTGCTAGGGTAACCGCATCTGGTTGCTAGGCAGTTACCAGAGTGATATATATCAAGGCTACTTTCCATCTTGAGTAAAATAAGTGAAACAGGAAGTCTCTACGATTTTCTGGTGCAGAGATATATTATTTGTTACTTGGTTGCTAGGGTAACCCTGTCTGGTTGCTATGCATTTACCAGGGTGATACATATCAAGGCTCCTTGCAATCCTGAGTGAAATATGTGAAACAGGAAGTCTCTACGATTTTCTGGTGCAGAGATATGTGATTTGTTACTTGGTTGCTAGGGTAACCACATCTGGTTGCTAGGCAGTTACCAGAGTGATACATATCAAGCCTACTTTCCATCCTGAGTGAAATAAGTGAAACAGGATGTCTCTACGATTTTCTGGTGCAGAGATATGTGATTTGTTACTTGGTTGCTAGGGTAACCCCATCTGGTTGCTAGGCAGTTACCAAAGTGATACTCATAAGGCTCCTTGCAATCCTGAGTGAAATATGTCAACCCCTAAGTCTCTACGATGTTCTGGTTCAAAGATATGTGATTTGTTACTTGGTTGCTAGGGTAACCACATCTGGTTGCTATGCAGTTACCAGAGTGATACATATCAAGGCTACTTTCCATCCTGAGTGAAATAAGTGAAACAGGTAGTCTCTACGATTTTCTGGTGCAGAGATATGTGATTTGTTACTTGGTTGCTAGGGTAACCCCATCTGGTTGCTAGGCAGTTACCAGAGTGATACATATCAAGGCTACTTTTCATCCTGAGTGAATAAAGTCAACCCGGAAGTCTCTATGATTTTCTGTTGCAGAGATATGTGATTTGTTACTTGGTTGCTAGGGTAATCACATCTGGTTGCTAGGCAGTTACCAGAGTGATACATATCAAGGCTACTTTCCATCCTGAGTGAAATAAGTCAACCCGGAAGTCTCTCTGATTTTCTGTTGCAGAGTTATGTGATTTGTTACTTGGTTGCTAGGGTAAGCCCTTGTCGTTGCTAGGCAGTTACCAGAGTGATACTTTTCAAGACTCCTTGCTATCCTGAGTGAAATAAGTCAAACAGGAAGTCTCTACGATTTTCTGGTGAAGAGATATATTATTTGTTACTTGGTTGCTAGGGTAACCCCATCTGGTTGCTATGCAGTTACCAGGGTGATACTTATTAAGCCTCCTTTCCATCCTGAGTGAATCAAGTCAACCCGGAAGTCTCTATGATTTTCTGTTGCAGAGATATGTGATTTGTTACTTGGTTGCTAGGGTAATCACATCTGGTTGCTAGGCAGTTACCAGAGTGATACATATCAAGGCTACTTTCCATCCTGAGTGAAATAAGTCAACCCGGAAGTCTCTCTGATTTTCTTTTGCAGAGATATGTGATTTGTTACTTGGTTGCTAGGGTAACCCCGTCTGGTTGCTAGGCAGTTACCAGAGTGATACATATCAAGGCTACTTTCCATCCTGAGTGAATCAAGTCAACCCGGAAGTCTCTATGATTTTCTGGTGCAGAGATATGTGATTTGTTACTTAGTTGCTAGGGTAATCACATCTGGTTGCTAGGCAGTTACCAGAGTGATACATATCAGGGCTACTTTCCATTCTGAGTGAAATAAGTCAACCCGGAAGTCTCTCTGATTTTCTGTTGCAGAGATATGTGATTTGTTACTTGGTTGCTAGGGTAATCACATCTGGTTGCTAGGCAGTTACCAGAGTGATACATATCAAGGCTACTTTCCATCCTGAGTGAAATAAGTCAACCCGGAAGTCTCTCTGATTTTCTGTTGCAGAGATATGTGATTTGTTACTTGGTTGCTAGGGTAATCACATCTGGTTGCTAGGCAGTTACCAGAGTGATACATATCAAGGCTACTTTCCATCCTGAGTGAAATAAGTCAACCCGGAAATCTCTCTGATTTTCTGTTGCAGAGATATGTGATTTGTTACTTGGTTGCTAGGGTAATCACATCTGGTTGCTAGGCAGTTACCAGAGTGATACATATCAAGGCTACTTGCCATCATGAGTGAAATAAGTGAAACAGGA
>JAVLUX010000031.1:4617500-4842500 GCA_032164185.1 Moxostoma hubbsi | reverse complement strand
CTAGGCAGTTACCAGAGTGATACATATCAAGGCTACTTTCCATCCTGAGTGAAATAAGTCAACCCGGAAGTCTCTCAGATTTTCTGTTGCAGAGATATGTGATTTGTTACTTGGTTGCTAGGGTAATCACATCTGGTTGCTAGGCAGTTACCAGAGTGATACATATCAAGGCTACTTTCCATCCTGAGTGAAATAAGTGAAACAGGAAGTCTCTACGATTTTCTAGTGCAGATATATGTGATTTGTTACTTGGTTGCTAGGGTAACCCCGTCTGGTTGCTAGGCAGTTACCAGAGTGATACATATCAAGGCTACTTTCCATCCTGAGTGAAATAAGTGAAACAGGAAGTCTCTACGATTTTCTAGTGCAGATATATGTGATTTGTTACTTGGTTGCTAGGGTAACCCCATCTGGTTGCTAGGCAGTTACCAAAGTGATACTCATAAGGCTCCTTGCAATCCGGTGTGAAATATGTCAACCCCTAAGTCTCTACGAAGTTCTGGTTCAAAGATATGTGATTTATTACTTGGTTGCTAGGGTAACCCTGTCTGGTTGCTATGCAGTTACCAGGGTGATAACTTGTCAAGCCTCCTTTCCATCCTGAGTGAATAAAGTCAACCCGCAAGTCTGTATGATTTTCTGGTGCTGAGATATGTGATTTGTTATTTGGTTGCTAGGGTAACCCTGTCTGGTTGCTATGCAGTTACCAGGGTGATACTTATCAAGCCTCCTTTCCATCCTGAGTGAATTAAGTCAACCCAGATGTCTCTACGATTTTCTGGTGCAGAAATATATGATTTGTTAGTTGGTTGCTAGGGTAACCCCATCTGGTTGCTAGGCAGTTACCAAGGTGATACTCATAAGGCTCCTTGCAATCCTGTGTGAAATATGTCAACCCCTAAGTCTCTACGATGTTCTGGTTCAAAGATATGTGATTTGTTACTTGGTTGCTAGGGTAACCACATCTGGTTGCTAGGCAGTTACCAGAGTGATACATATCAAGGCTACTTTCCATCCTGAGTGAAATAAGTCAACCCGGAAGTCTCTCTGATTTTCTGTTGCAGAGATATGTGATTTGTTACTTGGTTGCTAGGGTAATCACATCTGGTTGCTAGGCAGTTACCAGAGTGATACATATCAAGGCTACTTTCCATCCTGAGTGAAATAAGTGAAACAGGAAGTCTCTATGAATTTCTGGTGCAGAGATATGTGATTTGTTATTTGGTTGCTAGGGTAACCCCATCTGGTTGATAGGCAGTTACCAGGGTGATACTTATCAAGCCTCCTTTCCATACTGAGTGAATCAAGTCAACCTGGAAGCTACTATATTGTGGCTATGAAGATTTTAGGTCATTACTTATTGGCTGCTTGATAAAAGAAATCCTCTGAGGGAGAGAGAGAGGGAGAGACGCAGGGCTGACAGGCCCTTTTTTGTCTGTGTGTGTGAAAACGTCAGTTGGGATTTAAATTTCTGAACATTCCGCAATGTTAAGTCAATGGGAGTTTTTCCGAGTTTTGATCGTCATTTTTAGGAAAACCGTAAGTCCGATCAGTTAGAAAAGATATAGCACACTATTCGGGATTAGTCTGAAGGTCTGTGCCGAGTTTGGTGCATGTAGCTTAAAAGCTCTAGGAGGAGTTACATTTAGAAATTTAGTCTCAGAATAATAATAATAATAATAATAAGTTTAAATAGGATTTCAGTAAGTTGGCTTTCTCAAGCCAACCTAATAATAATAAGTTTAAATAGGATTTCAGTAAGTTGGCTTTCTCAAGCCAACCTAATAATAAGTTTAAATAGGATTTCATTAAGTTGGCTTTCTCAAGCCAACCTAATAATAATAATAATAATAAGTTTAAATAGGATTTCAGTAAGTTGGCTTTCTCAAGCCAACCTAATAATAATAAGTTTAAATAGGATTTCAGTAAGTTGGCTTTCTCAAGCCAACCTAACTAGAATGTACATTTCCTGAAGAAAATGTGAGTGGTGCTTGCTGTGGCAAAACCCGTCAAATAGCATTTTCTAATTTGTTTCTAA
The DNA here is from genome assembly GCA_032164185.1 of Moxostoma hubbsi. Classification (NCBI taxonomy): domain Eukaryota; kingdom Metazoa; phylum Chordata; class Actinopteri; order Cypriniformes; family Catostomidae; genus Moxostoma; species Moxostoma hubbsi. Next base: position 4,840,462 of record JAVLUX010000031.1, on the reverse strand, counting down.
GCACTAAAATAATGGTCATAGAATGTTGCTAACACATGTTTTTCATGATGGTAGCATGTTTTTAGAATGTTTTAGCACTTCGCTAGGCGAAGCTAGCATGTGTTAGCATGATGCTAGTACGTTTTTTAGCATGTTTTAGCACTTCGTTAGGCGATGCTAGCATGTGTTAGCATGTTGTTAGCATGTTTTTAGCATGTTTTAGCCCTTCGCTAGGCGATGCCAACATGTGTTAGCATGATGATAACACGTTTTTAGCATGTTTTAGCACTTTGCTAGGCGATACTTGCATGTGTTAGCATGATGCTAGCACGTTTTTAGCATGTTTTAGTACTTCGCTATGCAATACTAATATGTTTTAGCATGTTGCTAGCATGTTGCTAGCATGTTTTAGCACTTCGCTAGGCGATGCCAGCATATGTTAGCATGATGCTAGCACATTTTTAGCATGTTTTATGTTGTGGCTATGAAGATTTTTATTGGCTGCTTGATAAAAGAAATCCTCTGAGGGAGAGAGAGAGAGAGAGACGCAGGGCTGACAGGCCCTTTTTTGTCTGTGTGAAAAAGTCAGTTGGGATTCAAATTTCTGAACATTCCGCAATGTTAAGTCAATGGGATTTTTTTGGCTGCTTTTTCGTCTGCTGTTCGAACATCGTACACCCGATCGCTTAGAAAAGATATAGCACACCTCTCCTCAATGAGCCGCACGATTTGATGCCTCACTCAGGGGTCTGTGACAAAAGCTGCAGGAGGAGTAGCGCGCCAAACTTTTCTAGCACAGAGATATATGATTTGTTACTTGGTTGCTAGGGTAACCCCATCTGGTTGCTAGGCAGTAACCAAGGTGACAGCCAAAAATGCTCCTTGCCATCCTGAGTGAAATAAGTCAACCCGGAAGTCTCTGTGATTTTCTTGTGCAGAGATATGTGATTTTTTTCTTGGTTGCTAGGGTAACCCCATCTGGTTGCTATGCAGTTACCAAGGTGACAGGCAACAATGCTCCTTGCCATCCTGAGTGAAATAAGTCAACCCGGAAGTCTCTGTGATTTTCTTGTGCAGAGATATTTGATTTGTTTCTTGGTTGCTAGGGTAACCCCATGTGGTTGCTAGGCAGTTACCAAGGTGACAGGCAACAATGCTCCTTGCCATCCTGAGTGAAATAAGTCAACCCGGAAGTCTCTGTGATTTTCTTGTGCAGAGATATGTGATTTGTTTCTTGGTTGCTAGGGTAACCCCATCTGGTTGCTAGGCAGTTACCAAGGTGACAGGCAACAATGCTCCTTTCCATCCTGAGTGAAATAAGTCAACCCGGAAGTCTCTGTGATTTTCTTGTGCAGAGATATGTGATTTGTTTCTTGGTTGCTAGGGTAACCCCATCTGGTTGCTAGGCAGTTACCAAGGTGACAGCCAACTATGCTCCTTGCCATCCTGAGTGAAATAAGTCAACCCGGAAGTCTCTGTGGTTTTCTTGTGCAGAGATATGTGATTTGTTTCTTGGTTGCTAGGGTAACCCCATCTGGTTGCTAGGCAATTACCAAGGTGACAGCCAACAATGCTCCTTGCCATCCTGAGTGAAATAAGTCAACCCGGAAGTCTCTGTGATTTTCTTGTGCAGAGATATGTGATTTGTTTCTTGGTTGCTAGGGTAAGCCCATCTGGTTGCTAGGCAGTTACCTAGGTGACAGCCAACAATGGTCCTTGCCATCCTGAGTGAAATAAGTCAACCCGGAAGTCTCTGTGATTTTCTTGTGCAGAGATATGTGATTTTTGTCTTGGTTGTTAGGGTAACCCCATTTGGTTGCTAGGCAGTTACCAGGGTGATATTTATCAAGTCTATTTTCCATCCTGAGTGAAATGTCAACCCGGAAGTCTCTACGACATTCTGATCTTAAGATACACATCTTAGTGATTTTGAATGGATGTCAATGGTGTTTTGTTGCTAGGGTGCTTTAAATGGTTGCTAGGGCGTGGCTAAGTAGTTCCCATGATGAAAGCTGAAGACTGATTACTCACCCAATTAAAACAAAGCAACTATCATGTCTCTAGGACATTCTGATCTGAAGATATCTTACTGTAATTGAAATCAATAAATGTGGTTGCTAGGGTGCACTAAATTGTTGCTAGGGCATGGCTAGCCAATGAACAGAGTGATTCTTATTGGCTGCTTACTATCCTGACTCAAAAGAGTCAATTCCCAAGTTTCTATAATATTGTGTTCTTAAGATATCCATCTGAGCCATTTTGAATGGAAGTGTATGGGGGCTGTTGCTAGGGTGTGGTAAATGGTTGTTAGGGCATGGCAACTTTATTTCCAAGCTGATAGTTAAAGACTGATTGGTAGCCTGAGTGAAATGAGCCTGCCCCCCCGTTTCTACAACATTTTGATTGGGAGATATGATCCAACAAAATATTGGAAAAAACAATTGCTTTCATGGGCGAGACCCTTGCCATAGTATGCCTATGGGGCATATTTGGGCCCGTTTTACCCCTCAGGGTAAAATCTTACCCCCAGTCTCATGTCATGCTGCACAACTGCTTGCTAGGCCACATTAAATCACATTAAATGTGAGTCCACCCACATGTCTTTACGAAATTTTATGTCATTACTTATTGGCTGCTTGATAAAAGAAATCCTCTGAGGGAGGGAGAGAGAGAGAGAGAGACACAGGGCTGACAGGCCCTTTTTTGTCTGTGTGTGTGAAAATGTCAGTTGGGATTTAAATTTCTGAACATTCCGCAATGTAAAGTCAATGGGACTTTTTTGGCCGCTTTTTCGTCTGCTGTGCGAACATCGTACACTCGATCGCTTAGAAAAGTCATAGCACACCTCTCCTCAATGAGCCACTCGATTTGACACCTCATTCATGGGTCTACGCCAAAAGGTGCGGGACGAGTTAGGTGCCGAAGTTTTGTACGGAAGAAGAAGAAGAAGAAGAACTAGAATGTACATTTCCTGAAGAAAATGTGAGTGGTGCTTGCCGTGGCAAAATTTCTTACCACAATATCCCACCTACTGCCCAAAGTTGAAAGACGCTACCCCCATGACAGTAGTATGTTCTGGTGCAGAGATATTGGTGTTGTTCCATGGTTGCTAGGGTAACCCCATCTGGTTGCTAGGCAGTTACCAAGGTGACAGGCAACAATGCACCTTGCCATCCCAAGTGAAAAAAGTCAAACCGGAAGTCTCTTCGATTTTGTAGTGCAGAGATATGTGATTTGTTACTTGGTTGCTAGGGTAACCCCATCTGGTTGCTAGGCAGTCACCAAGGTGACAGCCAACAATGCTCATTGCCATCCTGAGTGAAATAAGTCAACCAGGAAGTCTCTGTGATTTTCTTGTGCAGAGATATGTGATTTGTTTCTTGGTTGCTAGGGTAACCCCATTTGGTTGCTAGGCAGTTACCAAGGTGACAGCAAACAATACTCCTTGCTATCCTGAGTGAAATAAGTCAAGCCAGAAGTCTCTGTGATTGTCTTGTGCAGAGATATGTGATTTGTTTCTTGGTTGCTAGGGTAACCCCATCTGGTTGCTAGGCAGTTACCAAGGTGACAGGAAACAATGCTCCTTGCCATCCTGAGTGAAATAAGTCAACCCGGAAGTCTCTACGAATTTCTGGTTCAGAGATATGTGATTTGTTAATTGGTTGCTAGGGTAACCCCATCTGGTTGCTAGGCAGTTACCAAGGTGACAGCCAACAATGCTCCTTGCCATCCTGAGTGAAATAAGTCAACCCGGAAGTCTCTGTGATTTTCTTGTGCAGAGATATGTGATTTGTTTCTTGGTTGCTAGGGTAACCCCATCTGGTTGCTAGGCAGTTACCAAGGTGACAGCCAACAATGCTCCTTGCCATCCTGAGTGAAATAAGTCAACCCGGAAGTCTCTGTGATTTTCTTGTGCAGAGATATGTGATTTGTTTCTTGGTTGCTAGGGTAACCCCATCTGGTTGCTAGGCAGTTACCAAGGTGACAGCCAACAATGCTCCTTGCCATCCTGAGTGAAATAAGTCAACCTGGAAGTGTCTGTGATTTTCTTATGCAGAGATATGTGATTTGTTACTTGGTTGCTAGGGTAACCCCATTTGGTTGCTAGGCAGTTACCAAAGTAACATCCAACAATGCTCCTTGCCATCTTGAGTGAAATAAGTCAACTCGGAAGTCTCTACGTTTTTGTAGTGCAAAGATATGAGATTTGTTACTTGGTTGCTATGGTAAACCCATCTGGTTGCTAGGCAGTTACCAGGGTGATATTTATCAAGTCTACTTTCTATCCTGAGTGAAATAAGTCAACCCGGAAGTCTCTACGACATTCTGATCCTAAGATACACATCTTAGTGATTTTGAATGGATGTCAATGGTGTTTTGTTGCTAGGGTGCTTTAAATGGTTGCTAGGGCGTGGCTAAGTAGTTCACATGATGAAAGCTGAAGACTGATTACTCACCCAATTAAAACAAAGCAACTATCATGTCTCTAGGACATTCTGATCTGAAGATATCTTACTGTGAAATCAATAAATGTGGTTGCTAGGGTGCTCTAAATTGTTGCTAGGGAGTGGCTTGGCAGCTGCCAATGATGAATCTCCAAAGGCTGCTTGTTGGTATGAATGATATAAACCAACTCCCATGCCTCTGTGTCATTCAGAATGGAAGATATCTCTCTTTGGAATTTGGTTGCTAAGGTGCTCGAAAATGGTTGCTAGGGAGGGGCTAGGAAGTGTTGAGGGGATTCATGATTGGCTGTTTTACTCTTTCAATGGAATTCTATGGGACTTGTTGCTAAGGTGCTGTAAATGGTTGCTAGGGCGTGGCTTGATAGCTTCACAATGATCCTGAGAGACTGATTGGTCGTCTGAGTAAAATGAGCCCGCCCCCTTGTCTCTAAGACACTGTTATCCAGAGTTATGTTCAATACAAAATCTACCATTGACTTAACATTGGGGCAAATTTGAGCAGCTCCTGCCCCCAAGGGGTGCAACTTTTACCCCATTGTGAGGTATGTTCTCACAGAGCCTGTTAGCCTCTTCAAATGTGGTAAATCACACGTCTCTGTGAAATCCTCGCTCTGAGCTATGACTCGTCAAATTTCGGCTCAATGTTAAGTCAATGGGATTTTTTGCCCAATTTTTTGCCCCTGGGGCAAATACCGTACCCCCGATCGCTTATAAAAGTCACAGCACACCATTCCCAAATAATCCGCACGATTTGACGCCTCATTTGTGGGTCTGCGACCAAACATTTTTTCAAAAAATTCCATTGACTTACATTGGGGCAATTTTGGGCAGCTCCTGCCCCCCAGGGGTAAAACTTTTACCCCATTGTGAGGTATGTTCTCACAGAGCCTGTCAGCCTCTTCAAATGTGGTAAATCACACGTCTCTGCGAAATCCTCGCTCTGAGCTATGACTCGTCAAATTTCGGCTCAATGTTAAGTCAATGGGATTTTTTGTCCAGTTTTTTGCCCCTGGGGCAAACACCGTACCCCCGATCGCTTATAAAAGTCATAGCACACCTCTCCTCAATGAGCCGCACGATTTGACACCTCATTCATGGGTCTACGCCAAAAGGTGCGGGACGAGTTAGGTGCCGAAGTTTTGTACGGAAGAAGAAGAAGAAGAAGAAGAAGAAGAAGAAGAAAAATAAGTATGTGAGATTACAATAGTGTTGCTTTGCAACATATAGATATATAGATAGATAGATAGATATTGACCATCAGATAGATAGATAGATAGATAGATAGATAGATAGATAGATATTGACCATTAGATAGATAGATAGATATTGACCCTCAGATAGATAGATAGATAGATAGAAAGATAGAAAGATAGATTGATAGTCATTGACCCTTAGATAGATAGATAGATAGATATTGAACGTCAGATATATAGATAGATAGATAGTCATTGACCCTGAGATATAGATAGATAGAGTATGAACCACAGATAGATAGATAGATAGATAGATAGTTATTGACACGCAGATAGTTAGATAGATAGATAGATAGATATTGACCCTCAGATAGATAGATAGATAGATAGATAGATAGATAGTCATTGACTCTTAGATAGATAGATAGAAAGATAGATATTGACCGTCAGATATATAGATAGACAGATAGTCATTGACCCTGAGATATAGATAGATAGAGTATGACCCACAGATAGATAGATAGATAGTTATTGACCCGCAGATAGTTAGATAGATAGATAGATAGATATTGACCCTCAGATAGATAGATAGATAGATAGATAGATAGATAGATAGATAGATAGATATTGACAATCAGAAAGATAGATAGATAGATAGATAGATAGATAGATAGACAGATAGACAGATAGATATATCATTTTTTACTTGGTTGCTAGGGTAACCCAATCTGGTTGCTAGGCAGTTTCCAGGGTGATCCTTATCAAGCCTCCTTTTCATTCTGAGTGAATAAAGTCAACCCGGAAGTCTCTATGATTTTCTGTTGCATAGATATGTGATTTGTTACTTGGTTGCTAGGGTAACCATATCTGGTTGATTGGCAGTTACCAGAGTGATATATATCAAGTCTACTTTCCATCTTGAGTAAAATAAGTGAAACAGGAAGTCTCTACGATTTTCTGGTGCAGAGTTATGTGATTTGTTACTTGGTTGCTAGGGTAAGCCCTTGTCATTGCTAGGCAGTTACCAGAGTGATACTTATCAAGCCTCCTTTCCATCCTGAATAAATTATGTCAACCCGGAATTCTCTACGATTTTCTGGTGCAGAGATATGTGATTTGTTAGTTGGTTGCTAGGGTAACCCCATCTGGTTGCTAGGCAGTTACTAAGGTGATACTCATAAGGCTCCTTGCAATCCTGTGTGAAATATGTCAACCCCTAAGTCTCTACGATGTTCTGGTTCAAAGATATGTTATTTGTTACTTGGTTGCTAGGGTAACCGCATCTGGTTGCTAGGCAGTTACCAGAGGGATACATATCAAGGCTACTTTCCATCCTGAGTGAAATAAGTGAAACAGGAAGTCTCTACGATTTTCTGGTGCAGAGATATGTGATTTGTTACTTGGTTGCTAGGGTAATCACATCTGGTTGCTAGGCAGTTACCAGAGTGATACATATCAAGGCTACTTTCCATCCTGAGTGAAATAAGTCAACCCTGAAGTCTCTCTGATTTTCTGTTGCAGAGATATGTGATTTGTTACTTGGTTGCTAAGGTAACCCTGTCTGGTTGCTATGCAGTTACCAGAATGATACATATCAAGGCTACTTTCCATCCTGAGTGAAATAAGTGAAACAGGTAGTCTCTACGATATACTGGTGCAGATATATGTGATTTGTTACTTGGTTGCTAGGTTGCTAGGGTAACCCCGTCTGGTTACTAGGCAGTTACCAGAGTGATACATATCAAGGCTACTTTCCATCCTGAGTGAATAAAGTCAACCCGGAAGTCTCTATGATTTTCTGTTGCAGAGATATGTGATTTGTTACTTGGTTGCTAGGGTAATCACATCTGGTTGCTAGGCAGTTACCAGAGTGATACATATCAAGGCTACTTTCCATCCTGAGTGAAATAAGTCAACCCGGAAGTCTCTCTGATTTTCTGTTGCAGAGATATGTGATTTGTTACTTGGTTGCTAGGGTAATCACATCTGGTTGCTAGGCAGTTACCAGAGTGATACATATCAAGGCTACTTTCCATCCTGAGTGAAATAAGTGAAACAGGAAGTCTCTACGATTTTCTGGTGCAGAGATATGTGATTTGTTAGTTGGTTGCTAGGGTAACCCCATCTGGTTGCTAGGCAGTTACCAAGGTGATACTCATAAGGCTCCTTGCAATCCTGTGTGAAATATGTTAACCCCTAAGTCTCTACGATGTTCTGGTTCAAAGATATGTGATTTGTTACTTGGTTGCTAGGGTAACCGCATCTGGTTGCTAGGCAGTTACCAGAGGGATACATATCAAGGCTACTTTCCATCCTGAGTGAAATAAGTGAAACAGGAAGTCTCTATGATTTTCTGGTGCAGAGATATGTGATTTGTTACTTGGTTGCTAGGGTAAACACATCTGGTTGCTAGGCAGTTACCAAAGTGATACTCATAAGGCTCCTTGCAATCCTGTGTGAAATATGTCAACCCCTAAGTCTCTACGATGTTCTGGTTCAAAGATAAGTGATTTGTTACTTGGTTGCTAAGGTAACCCTGTCTGGTTGCTATGCAGTTACCAGAGTGATACATATCAAGGCTACTTTCCATCCTGAGTGAAATAAGTGAAACAGGTAGTCTCTACGATTTTCTGGTGCAGAGATATGTGATTTGTTACTTGGTTGCTAGGGTAACCCCGTCTGGTTGCTAGGCAGTTACCAGAGTGATACATATCAAGGCTACTTTCCATCCTGAGTGAATAAAGTCAACCCGGAAGTCTCTATAATTTTCTGTTGCAGAGATATGTGATTTGTTACTTGGTTGCTAGGGTAATCACATCTGGTTGCTAGGCAGTTACCAGAGTGATACTTATCAAGGCTACTTTCCATCCTGAGTGAAATAAGTCAACCCGGAAGTCTCTCTGATTTTCTGTTGCAGAGATATGTGATTTGTTACTTGGTTGCTAGGGTAATCACATCTGGTTGCTAGGCAGTTACCAGAGTGATACATATCAAGGCTACTTTCCATACTGAGTGAATCAAGTCAACCTGGAAGCTACTATACTGTGGCTATGAAGATTTTAGGTCATTACTTATTGGCTGCTTGATAAAAGAAATCCTCTGAGGGAGAGAGAGAGGGAGAGACGCAGGGCTGACAGGCCCTTTTTCGTCTGTGTGTGTGAAAACGTCAGTTGGGATTTAAATTTATGAACATTCCGCAATGTTAATCAATGGGAGTTTTTCCGAGTTTTGATCGTCATTTTTAGGAAAACCGTAAGTCCGATCAGTTAGAAAAGATATAGCACACTATTCGGTATTAGTCTGAAGGTCTGTGCCGAGTTTGGTGCATGTAGCTTAAAAGCTCTAGGAGGAGTTACATTTAGAAATTTAGTCTCAGAATAATAATAATAATAATAATAAGTTTAAATAGGATTTCAGTAAGTTGGCTTTCTCAAGCCAACCTAATAATAATAAGTTTAAATAGGATTTCAGTAAGTTGGCTTTCTCAAGCCAACCTAACTAGATTAAAAAGTTTGAGTACAAACTTTAGGTTGGCTTGAGAAAGCCTAGCATAAAGTTTGAAGTAGTTGTAAAAGTTTGAAGATTTACGGTTTCTAGTTTGATGTAATTATAAGTAGTAGTTTTCAAAGTTCAAAGTTTAGAGATTATAAAACCATTCAGTCTATCAAATAGATTAGATAGATAGATAGATAGATAGATAGATAGATAGATAGATAGATAGATAGATAGATAGATAGATAGATAGATAGACAGATAGATAGATATTGACCCTCAGATAGATAGATAGATAGATAGATAGATAGATAGATAGATAGATAGATAGATAGATAGATAGATAGACAGATAGATAGATATTGACCCTCAGATAGATAGATAGATAGATAGATAGATAGATAGATAGATAGATAGATGGATATTGACCCTCAGATAGATAGATAGATAGATAGATATTGACCCACAGATAGATAGATAGATAGATAGATATTGACCATCAGATAGATAGATAGATAGATAGATAAATAGATAGATAGATAGATAGATATTGATCCTCAGATAGATAGATAGATAGATAGATAGTCATTGACCCTTAGATAGATAGATAGATAGATAGATAGAGTATGACCCACAGAGAGAAAGATAGATAGATAGTTATTGTCCCTCAGATAGATAGATAGAGAGATAGATAGAGTATGACCCACAGAAAGACAGATAGATATTGACCCTCAGATAGATAGATAGATAGATAGATAGATAGATAGATAGATAGAGTATGACCCACAGAAAGACAGATAGATATTGACCCTCAGATAGATAGATAGATAGATAGATAGATAGATAGATAGATAGATAGACAGATAGATAGACAGATATATTATTTTTTACTTGGTTGCTAGGGTAACCCAATCTGGTTGCTAGGCAGTTTCCAGGGTGATCCTTATCAAGCCTCCTTTTCATTCTGAGTGAATAAAGTCAACCCGGAAGTCTCTACGATTTTCTGTTGCATAGATATGTGATTTGTTACTTGGTTGCTAGGGTAACCGCATCTGGTTGCTAGGCAGTTACCAGAGTTATACATATCAAGGCTACTTTCCATCCTGAGTGAAATAAGTGAAACAGGAAGTCTCTATGATTTTCTGGTGCAGAGATATGTGATTTGTTACTTGGTTGCTAGGGTAACCGCATCTGGTTGCTAGGCAGTTACCAGAGTTATACATATCAAGGCTACTTTCCATCCTGAGTGAAATAAGTGAAACAGGAAGTCTCTACGATTTTCTGGTGCAGAGATATGTGATTTGTTACTTGGTTGCTAGGGTAACCCTGTCTGGTTGCTATGCAGTTACCAGGGTGATACATATCAAGGCTACTTTCCATCCTGAGTGAAATAAGTGAAACAGGAAGTCTCTATGATTTTCTGGTGCAGAGATATGTGATTTGTTAGTTGGTTGCTAGGGTAACCCCATCTGGTTGCTAGGCAGTTACCAAGGTGATACTCATAAGGCTCCTTGCAATCCTGTGTGAAATATGTCAACCCCTAAGTCTCTACTATGTTCTGGTTCAAAGATATGTGATTTGTTACTTGGTTGCTAGGGTAACCACATCTGGTTGCTAGGCAGTTACCAGAGTGATACATATCAAGCCTCCTTTCCATCCTGAGTGAAATAAGTGAAACAGGAAGTCTCTACAATTTTCTGGTGCAAAGATATGTGATTTGTTACTTGGTTGTTAGGGTAACCACATCTGGTTGCTAGGCAGTTACCAAAGTGATACTCATAAGGCCCCTTGCAATCCTGTGTGAAATATGTCAACCCCTAAGTCTCTACCATGTTCTGGTTCAAAGATATGTGATTTGTTACTTGGTTGCTAGGGTAACCACATCTGGTTGCTAGGCAGTTACCAGAGTGATACATATCAAGCCTCCTTTCCATCCTGAGTGAAATAAGTGAAACAGGAAGTCTCTACGATTTTCTGGTGCAAAGATATGTGATTTGTTACTTGGTTGTTAGGGTAACCACATCTGGTTGCTAGGCAGTTACCAAAGTGATACTCATAAGGCCCCTTGCAATCCTGTGTGAAATATGTCAACCCCTAAGTCTCTACCATGTTCTGGTTCAAAGATATGTGATTTGTTACTTGGTTGCTAGGGTAACCCTGTCTGGTTGCTATGCAGTTACCAGGGTGATACATATCAAGGCTACTTTCCATCCTGAGTGAAATAAGTGAAACAGGAAGTCTCTATGATTTTCTGGTGCAGAGATATGTGATTTGTTAGTTGGTTGCTAGGGTAACCCCATCTGGTTGCTAGGCAGTTACCAAGGTGATACTCATAAGGCTCCTTGCAATCCTGTGTGAAATATGTCAACCCCTAAGTCTCTACTATGTTCTGGTTCAAAGATATGTGATTTGTTACTTGGTTGCTAGGGTAACCACATCTGGTTGCTAGGCAGTTACCAGAGTGATACATATCAAGCCTCCTTTCCATCCTGAGTGAAATAAGTGAAACAGGAAGTCTCTACGATTTTCTGGTGCAAAGATATGTGATTTGTTACTTGGTTGTTAGGGTAACCACATCTGGTTGCTAGGCAGTTACCAAAGTGATACTCATAAGGCCCCTTGCAATCCTGTGTGAAATATGTCAACCCCTAAGTCTCTACCATGTTCTGGTTCAAAGATATGTGATTTGTTACTTGGTTGCTAGGGTAACCACATCTGGTTGCTAGGCAGTTACCAGAGTGATACATATCAAGGCTACTTTCCATCTTGAGTGAAATAAGTGAAACAGGAAGTCTCTATGAATTTCTGGTGCAGAGTTATGTGATTTGTTACTTTGTTGCTAGGGTAAGCCCTTGTCGTTGCTAGGCAGTTACCAGAGTGATACTTTTCAAGAATCCTTGCTATCCTGAGTGAAATAAGTCAAACAGGAAGTCTCTACGATTTTCTGGTGAAGAGATATATTATTTGTTACTTGGTTGCTAGGGTAACCCCATCTGGTTGCTATGCAGTTACCAGGGTGATACTTATCAAGCCTCCTTTCCATCCTGAGTGAATTATGTCAACCCGGAAGTCTCTACGATTTTCTGTTGCAGAGATATGTGATTTGTTACTTGGTTGCTAGTGTAACCGCATCTGGTTGCTAGGCAGTTACCAGAGTTATACATATCAAGGCTACTTTCCATCCTGAGTGAAATAAGTGAAACAGGAAGTCTCTACGATTTTCTGGTGCAGAGATATGTGATTTGTTACTTGGTTGCTAGGGTAAACACATCTGGTTGCTAGGCAGTTACCAAAGTGATACTCATAAGGCTCCTTGCAATCCTGTGTGAAATATGTCAACCCCTAAGTCTCTACGATGTTCTGGTTCAAAGATATGTGATTTGTTACTTGGTTGCTAGGGTAACCCTGTCTGGTTGCTATGCAGTTACCAGGGTGATACATATCAAGGCTACTTTCCATCCTGAGTGAAATAAGTGAAACAGGAAGTCTCTATGATTTTCTGGTGCAGAGATATGTGATTTGTTAGTTGGTTGCTAGGGTAACCATCTGGTTGCTAGGCAGTTACCAATGTGATACTCATAAGGCTCCTTGCAATCCTGTGTGAAATATGTCAACCCCTAAGTCTCTACTATGTTCTGGTTCAAAGATATGTGATTTGTTACTTGGTTGCTAGGGTAACCACATCTGGTTGCTAGGCAGTTACCAGAGTGATACATATCAAGCCTCCTTTCCATCCTGAGTGAAATAAGTGAAACAGGAAGTCTCTACGATTTTCTGGTGCAAAGATATGTGATTTGTTACTTGGTTGTTAGGGTAACCACATCTGGTTGCTATGCAGTTACCAGGGTGATACTTATCAAGCCTCCTTTCCATACTGAGTGAATCAAGTCAACCTGGAAGCTACTATACTGTGGCTATGAAGATTTTAGGTCATTACTTATTGGCTGCTTGATAAAAGAAATCCTCTGAGGGAGAGAGAGAGGGAGAGATGCAGGGCTGACAGGCCCTTTTTTGTCTGTGTGTGTGAAAACGTCAGTTGGGATTTAAATTTCTGAACATTCCGCAATGTTAAGTCAATGGGAGTTTTTCCGAGTTTTGATCGTCATTTTTAGGAAAACCGTAAGTCCGATCAGTTAGAAAAGATATAGCACACTATTCGGGATTAGTCTGAAGGTCTGTGCCGAGTTTGGTGCATGTAGCTTAAAAGCTCTAGGAGGAGTTACATTTAGAAATTTAGTCTCAGAATAATAATAATAACTAGATTAAAAAGTTTGAGTACAAACTTTAGGTTGGCTTGAGAAAGCCTAGCATAAAGTTTGAAGTAGTTGTAAAAGTTTGAAGATTTACGGTTTCTAGTTTGATGTAATTATAAGTAGTAGTTTTCAAAGTTCAAAGTTTAGAGATTATAAAACCATTCAGTCTATCAAATAGATTAGATAGATAGATAGATAGATAGATAGATAGATAGATAGATAGATAGATAGATAGATAGATAGATAGATGATAGATATTGACCCTCAGATAGATAGATAGATAGATAGATAGAGTCTAACCCACAGATAGATAGATAGATAGATAGATAGATAGATAGATAGATAGATAGATAGATATTGACCATCAGATAGATAGATCGATTGATAGATCGATAGATAGATAGATAGATAGTTATTGACCATCAGATAGATAGGTAGATAGATAGATAGATAGATAGATAGATAGATAGATAGATAGATAGATAGATAGATAGATAGATATTGATCCTCAGATAGATAGATAGATATTGACCCTCAGATAGATAGATAGATAGATAGATAGATAGATAGATAGTCATTGACCCTTAGATAGATAGATAGATATTGACCGTCAGATATATAGATAGATAGATAGTCATTGACCCTGAGATATAGATATATAGAGTATGACCCACAGATAGATAGATAGATAGTTATTGACCCGCAGATAGTTAGATAGATAGATAGATAGAAATTGACCCTCAGATAGATAGATAGATAGATAGATAGATAGATAGATATTGACCCTCAGAAAGATAAATAGATAGAAAGATAGATAGATAGACAGATAGATATATCATTTTTTACTTGGTTGCTAGGGTAACCCAATCTGGTTGCTAGGCAGTTTCCAGGGTGATCCTTATCAAGCCTCCTTTTCATTCTGAGTGAAAAAGTCAACCCGGAAGTCTCTATGATTTTCTGTTGCATAGATATGTGATTTGTTACTTGGTTGCTAGGATAACCATATCTGGTTGATAGGCAGTTACCAGAGTGATATATATCAAGGCTACTTTCCATCTTGAGTAAAATAAGTGAAACAGGAAGTCTCTACGATTTTCTGGTGCAGAGTTATGTGATTTGTTACTTGGTTGCTAGGGTAAGCCCTTGTCGTTGCTAGGCAGTTACCAGAGTGATACTTTTCAAGACTCCTTGCTATCCTGAGTGAAATAAGTCAAACAGGTAGTCTCTATGATTTTCTGGTGAAGAGATATATTATTTGTTACTTGGTTGCTAGGGTAACCCCATCTGGTTGCTATGCAGTTACCAGGGTGATACTTATCAAGCCTCCTTTAAATCCTGAGTGAATTATGTCAACCCGGATGTCTCTACGATTTTCTGTTGCAGAGATATGTGATTTGTTACTTGGTTGCTAGGGTATCCCTGTCTGGTTGCTATGCAGTTACCAGAGTGATACTTATCAAGCCTCCTTTCCATCCTGAGTGAAATAAGTGAAACAGGAAGTCTCTACGATTTTCTGGTGCAGAGATATGTGATTTGTTAGTTGGTTGCTAGGGTAACCCCATCTGGTTGCTAGGCAGTTACCAAGGTGATACTCATAAGGCTCCTTGCAATCCTGTGTGAAATATGTCAACCCCTAAGTCTCTACGATGTTCTGGTTCAAAGATATGTGATTTGTTACTTGGTTGCTAGGATAACCATATCTGGTTGATAGGCAGTTACCAGAGTGATATATATCAAGGCTACTTTCCATCTTGAGTAAAATAAGTGAAACAGGAAGTCTCTACGATTTTCTGGTGCAGAGTTATGTGATTTGTTACTTGGTTGCTAGGGTAAGCCCTTGTCGTTGCTAGGCAGTTACCAGAGTGATACTTTTCAAGACTCCTTGCTATCCTGAGTGAAATAAGTCAAACAGGTAGTCTGTATGATTTTCTGGTGAAGAGATATATTATTTGTTACTTGGTTGCTAGGGTAACCCCATCTGGTTGCTATGCAGTTACCAGGGTGATACTTATCAAGCCTCCTTTCCATCCTGAGTGAATTATGTCAACCCGGATGTCTCTACGATTTTCTGTTGCAGAGATATGTGATTTGTTACTTGGTTGCTAGGGTATCCCTGTCTGGTTGCTATGCAGTTACCAGAGTGATACTTATCAAGCCTCCTTTCCATCCTGAGTGAAATAAGTGAAACAGGAAGTCTCTACGATTTTCTGGTGCAGAGATATGTGATTTGTTAGTTGGTTGCTAGGGTAACCCCATCTGGTTGCTAGGCAGTTACCAAGGTGATACTCATAAGGCTCCTTGCAATCCTGTGTGAAATATGTCAACCCCTAAGTCTCTACGATGTTCTGGTTCAAAGATATGTGATTTGTTACTTGGTTGCTAGGGTAATCACATCTGGTTGCTAGGCAGTTACCAGGGTGATACTTATCAAGCCTCCTTTCCATACTGAGTGAATCAAGTCAACCTGGAAGCTACTATACTGTGGCTATGAAGATTTTAGGTCATTACTTATTGGCTGCTTGATAAAAGAAATCCTCTGAGGGAGAGAGAGAGGGAGAGACGCAGGGCTGACAGGCCCTTTTTTGTCTGTGTGTGTGAAAACGTCAGTTGGGATTTAAATTTCTGAACATTCCGCAATGTTAAGTCAATGGGAGTTTTTCCGAGTTTTGATCGTCATTTTTAGGAAAACCGTAAGTCCGATCAGTTAGAAAAGATATAGCACACTATTCGGGATTAGTCTGAAGGTCTGTGCCGAGTTTGGTGCATGTAGCTTAAAAGCTCTAGGAGGAGTTAGATTTAGAAATTTAGTCTCAGAATAATAATAATAATAATAATAACTAGATTAAAAAGTTTGAGTACAAACTTTAGGTTGGCTTGAGAAAGCCTAGCATAAAGTTTGAAGTAGTTGTAAAAGTTTGAAGATTTACGGTTTCTAGTTTGATGTAATTATAAGTAGTAGTTTTCAAAGTTCAAAGTTTAGAGATTATAAAACCATTCAGTCTATCAAATAGATTAGATAGATAGATAGATAGATAGATAGATAGATAGATAGATAGATAGATAGATAGATAGATAGATAGATAGATAGATATTGACCCTCAGATAGATAGATAGATAGATAGATAGATAGAGTATGACCCATAGATAGATAGATAGATAGATAGATAGATATTGACCCTCAGATAGATAGATAGATAGATAGATAGATAGATAGTTATTGACCATCAGATAGATAGATAGATAGATAGATAGATAGATATTGACCATTAGATAGATAGATAGATAGATATTGATCCTCAGATAGATAGATAGATATTGACCCTCAGATAGATAGATAGATAGATAGAAAGATAGAAAGATAGATTGATAGTCATTGACCCTTAGATAGATAGATAGATAGATATTGAACGTCAGATATATAGATAGATAGATAGTCATTGACCCTGAGATATAGATAGATAGAGTATGAACCACAGATAGATAGATAGATAGATAGTTATTGACCCGCAGATAGTTAGATAGATAGATAGATAGATAGATATTGACCCTCAGATAGATAGATAGATAGATAGATAGTCATTGACTCTTAGATAGATAGATAGATATTGACCGTCAGATATATAGATAGACAGATAGTCATTGACCCTGAGATATAGATAGATAGAGTATGACCCACAGATAGATAGATAGATAGTTATTGTCCCGCAGATAGTTAGATAGATAGATAGATATTGACCCTCAGATAGATAGATAGATAGATAGATAGATAGATAGATATTGACCATCAGAAAGGTAGATAGATAGATAGATAGATAGATAGACAGATAGACAGATAGATATATCATTTTTTACTTGGTTGCTAGGGTAACCCAATCTGGTTGCTAGGCAGTTTCCAGGGTGATCCTTATCAAGCCTCCTTTTCATTCTGAGTGAATAAAGTCAACCCGGAAGTCTCTATGATTTTCTGTTGCATAGATATGTGATTTGTTACTTGGTTGCTAGGGTAACCATATCTGGTTGATAGGCAGTTACCAGAGTGATATATATCAAGTCTACTTTCCATCTTGAGTAAAATAAGTGAAACAGGAAGTCTCTAAGATTTTCTGGTGCAGAGTTATGTGATTTGTTACTTGGTTGCTAGGGTAAGCCCTTGTCATTGCTAGGCAGTTACCAGAGTGATACTTATCAAGCCTCCTTTCCATCCTGAATAAATTATGTCAACCCGGAATTCTCTACGATTTTCTGGTGCAGAGATATGTGATTTGTTAGTTGGTTGCTAGGGTAACCCCATCTGGTTGCTAGGCAGTTACTAAGGTGATACTCATAAGGCTCCTTGCAATCCTGTGTGAAATATGTCAACCCCTAAGTCTCTACGATGTTCTGGTTCAAAGATATGTTATTTGTTACTTGGTTGCTAGGGTAACCGCATCTGGTTGCTAGGCAGTTACCAGAGGGATACATATCAAGGCTACTTTCCATCCTGAGTGAAATAAGTGAAACAGGAAGTCTCTATGATTTCCTGGTGCAGAGATATGTGACTTGTTACTTGGTTGCTAGGGTAAACACATCTGGTTGCTAGGCAGTTACCAAAGTGAAACTCATAAGGCTCCTTGCAATACTGTGTGAAATATGTCAACCCCTAAGTCTCTACGATGTTCTGGTTCAAAGATATGTGATTTGTTACTTGGTTGCTAAGGTAACCCTGTCTGGTTGCTATGCAGTTACCAGAATGATACATATCAAGGCTACTTTCCATCCTGAGTGAAATAAGTGAAACAGGTAGTCTCTACGATATACTGGTGCAGATATATGTGATTTGTTACTTGGTTGCTAGGTTGCTAGGGTAACCCCGTCTGGTTACTAGGCAGTTACCAGAGTGATACATATCAAGGCTACTTTCCATCCTGAGTGAATAAAGTCAACCCGGAAGTCTCTATGATTTTCTGTTGCAGAGATATGTGATTTGTTACTTGGTTGCTAGGGTAATCACATCTGGTTGCTATGCAGTTACCAGAGTGATACATATCAAGGCTACTTTCCATCCTGAGTGAAATAAGTGAAACAGGAAGTCTCTATGATTTTCTGGTGCAGAGATATGTGATTTGTTAGTTGGTTGCTAGGGTAACCATCTGGTTGCTAGGCAGTTACCAATGTGATACTCATAAGGCTCCTTGCAATCCTGTGTGAAATATGTCAACCCCTAAGTCTCTACTATGTTCTGGTTCAAAGATATGTGATTTGTTACTTGGTTGCTAGGGTAACCACATCTGGTTGCTAGGCAGTTACCAGAGTGATACATATCAAGCCTCCTTTCCATCCTGAGTGAAATAAGTGAAACAGGAAGTCTCTACGATTTTCTGGTGCAAAGATATGTGATTTGTTACTTGGTTGTTAGGGTAACCACATCTGGTTGCTAGGCAGTTACCAAAGTGATACTCATAAGGCCCCTTGCAATCCTGTGTGAAATATGTCAACCCCTAAGTCTCTACCATGTTCTGGTTCAAAGATATGTGATTTGTTACTTGGTTGCTAGGGTAACCACATCTGGTTACTAGGCAGTTACCAGAGTGATACATATCAAGGCTACTTTCCATCCTGAGTGAAATAAGTGCAACAGGAAGGCTGTATGATTTTCTGGTGCAGAGATATGTGATTTGTTATTTGGTTGCTAGGGTAATCCTGTCTGGTTGCTATGCAGTTACCAGGGTGATACTTATCAAGCCTCCTTTCCATACTGAGTGAATCAAGTCAACCTGGAAGCTACTATACTGTGGCTATGAAGATTTTAGGTCATTACTTATTGGCTGCTTGATAAAAGAAATCCGCTGAGGGAGAGAGAGAGGGAGAGATGCAGGGCTGACAGGCCCTTTTTTGTCTGTGTGTGTGAAAACGTCAGTTGGGATTTAAATTTCTGAACATTCCGCAATGTTAAGTCAATGGGAGTTTTTCCGAGTTTTGATCGTCATTTTTAGGAAAACCGTAAGTCCGATCAGTTAGAAAAGATATAGCACACTATTCGGGATTAGTCTGAAGGTCTGTGCCGAGTTTGGTGCATGTAGCTTAAAAGCTCTAGGAGGAGTTACATTTAGAAATTTAGTCTCAGAATAATAATAATAACTAGATTAAAAAGTTTGAGTACAAACTTTAGGTTGGCTTGAGAAAGCCTAGCATAAAGTTTGAAGTAGTTGTAAAAGTTTGAAGATTTACGGTTTCTAGTTTGATGTAATTATAAGTAGTAGTTTTCAAAGTTCAAAGTTTAGAGATTATAAAACCATTCAGTCTATCAAATAGATTAGATAGATAGATAGATAGATAGATAGATAGATAGATAGATAGATAGATAGATAGATAGATAGATAGATGATAGATATTGACCCTCAGATAGATAGATAGATAGATAGATAGAGTCTAACCCACAGATAGATAGATAGATAGATAGATAGATAGATAGATAGATAGATAGATAGATAGATATTGACCATCAGATAGATAGATCGATTGATAGATCGATAGATAGATAGATAGATAGTTATTGACCATCAGATAGATAGGTAGATAGATAGATAGATAGATAGATAGATAGATAGATAGATAGATAGATAGATAGATAGATATTGATCCTCAGATAGATAGATAGATATTGACCCTCAGATAGATAGATAGATAGATAGATAGATAGATAGATAGTCATTGACCCTTAGATAGATAGATAGATATTGACCGTCAGATATATAGATAGATAGATTGTCATTGACCCTGAGATATAGATATATAGAGTATGACCCACAGATAGATAGATAGATAGTTATTGACCCGCAGATAGTTAGATAGATAGATAGATAGAAATTGACCCTCAGATAGATAGATAGATAGATAGATAGATAGATAGATAGATATTGACCCTCAGAAAGATAAATAGATAGAAAGATAGATAGATAGACAGATAGATATATCATTTTTTACTTGGTTGCTAGGGTAACCCAATCTGGTTGCTAGGCAGTTTCCAGGGTGATCCTTATAAAGCCTCCTTTTCATTCTGAGTGAAAAAGTCAACCCGGAAGTCTCTATGATTTTCTGTTGCATAGATATGTGATTTGTTACTTGGTTGCTAGGATAACCATATCTGGTTGATAGGCAGTTACCAGAGTGATATATATCAAGGCTACTTTCCATCTTGAGTAAAATAAGTGAAACAGGAAGTCTCTACGATTTTCTGGTGCAGAGTTATGTGATTTGTTACTTGGTTGCTAGGGTAAGCCCTTGTCGTTGCTAGGCAGTTACCAGAGTGATACTTTTCAAGACTCCTTGCTATCCTGAGTGAAATAAGTCAAACAGGTAGTCTCTATGATTTTCTGGTGAAGAGATATATTATTTGTTACTTGGTTGCTAGGGTAACCCCATCTGGTTGCTATGCAGTTACCAGGGTGATACTTATCAAGCCTCCTTTCCATCCTGAGTGAATTATGTCAACCCGGATGTCTCTACGATTTTCTGTTGCAGAGATATGTGATTTGTTACTTGGTTGCTAGGGTATCCCTGTCTGGTTGCTATGCAGTTACCAGAGTGATACTTATCAAGCCTCCTTTCCATCCTGAGTGAAATAAGTGAAACAGGAAGTCTCTACGATTTTCTGGTGCAGAGATATGTGATTTGTTAGTTGGTTGCTAGGGTAACCCCATCTGGTTGCTAGGCAGTTACCAAGGTGATACTCATAAGGCTCCTTGCAATCCTGTGTGAAATATGTCAACCCCTAAGTCTCTACGATGTTCTGGTTCAAAGATATGTGATTTGTTACTTGGTTGCTAGGATAACCATATCTGGTTGATAGGCAGTTACCAGAGTGATATATATCAAGGCTACTTTCCATCTTGAGTAAAATAAGTGAAACAGGAAGTCTCTACGATTTTCTGGTGCAGAGTTATGTGATTTGTTACTTGGTTGCTAGGGTAAGCCCTTGTCGTTGCTAGGCAGTTACCAGAGTGATACTTTTCAAGACTCCTTGCTATCCTGAGTGAAATAAGTCAAACAGGTAGTCTGTATGATTTTCTGGTGAAGAGATATATTATTTGTTACTTGGTTGCTAGGGTAACCCCATCTGGTTGCTATGCAGTTACCAGGGTGATACTTATCAAGCCTCCTTTCCATCCTGAGTGAATTATGTCAACCCGGATGTCTCTACGATTTTCTGTTGCAGAGATATGTGATTTGTTACTTGGTTGCTAGGGTATCCCTGTCTGGTTGCTATGCAGTTACCAGAGTGATACTTATCAAGCCTCCTTTCCATCCTGAGTGAAATAAGTGAAACAGGAAGTCTCTACGATTTTCTGGTGCAGAGATATGTGATTTGTTAGTTGGTTGCTAGGGTAACCCCATCTGGTTGCTAGGCAGTTACCAAGGTGATACTCATAAGGCTCCTTGCAATCCTGTGTGAAATATGTCAACCCCTAAGTCTCTACGATGTTCTGGTTCAAAGATATGTGATTTGTTACTTGGTTGCTAGGGTAATCACATCTGGTTGCTAGGCAGTTACCAGGGTGATACTTATCAAGCCTCCTTTCCATACTGAGTGAATCAAGTCAACCTGGAAGCTACTATACTGTGGCTATGAAGATTTTAGGTCATTACTTATTGGCTGCTTGATAAAAGAAATCCTCTGAGGGAGAGAGAGAGGGAGAGACGCTGGGCTGACAGGCCCTTTTTTGTCTGTGTGTGTGAAAACGTCAGTTGGGATTTAAATTTCTGAACATTCCGCAATGTTAAGTCAATGGGAGTTTTTCCGAGTTTTGATCGTCATTTTTAGGAAAACCGTAAGTCCGATCAGTTAGAAAAGATATAGCACACTATTCGGGATTAGTCTGAAGGTCTGTGCCGAGTTTGGTGCATGTAGCTTAAAAGCTCTAGGAGGAGTTAGATTTAGAAATTTAGTCTCAGAATAATAATAATAATAATAATAACTAGATTAAAAAGTTTGAGTACAAACTTTAGGTTGGCTTGAGAAAGCCTAGCATAAAGTTTGAAGTAGTTGTAAAAGTTTGAAGATTTACGGTTTCTAGTTTGATGTAATTATAAGTAGTAGTTTTCAAAGTTCAAAGTTTAGAGATTATAAAACCATTCAGTCTATCAAATAGATTAGATAGATTGATAGATAGATAGATAGATAGATAGATAGATAGATAGATAGATAGATAGATAGATAGATAGATATTGACCCTCAGATAGATAGATAGATAGATAGATAGATAGAGTATGACCCATAGATAGATAGATAGATAGATAGATAGATATTGACCCTCAGATAGATAGATAGATAGATAGATAGATAGATAGTTATTGACCATCAGATAGATAGATAGATAGATAGATAGATAGTTATTGACCATCAGATAGATAGATAGATAGATAGATAGATAGATAGATAGATATTGACCATTAGATAGATAGATAGATAGATATTGATCCTCAGATAGATAGATAGATATTGACCCTCAGATAGATAGATAGATAGATAGAAAGATAGAAAGATAGATTGATAGTCATTGACCCTTAGATAGATAGATAGATAGATATTGAACGTCAGATATATAGATAGATAGATAGTCATTGACCCTGAGATATAGATAGATAGAGTATGAACCACAGATAGATAGATAGATAGATAGTTATTGACCCGCAGATAGTTAGATAGATAGATAGATAGATAGATATTGACCCTCAGATAGATAGATAGATAGATAGATAGTCATTGACTCTTAGATAGATAGATAGATATTGACCGTCAGATATATAGATAGACAGATAGTCATTGACCCTGAGATATAGATAGATAGAGTATGACCCACAGATAGATAGATAGATAGATAGTTATTGTCCCGCAGATAGTTAGATAGATAGATAGATATTGACCCTCAGATAGATAGATAGATAGATAGATAGATAGATAGATATTGACCATCAGAAAGGTAGATAGATAGATAGATAGATAGATAGACAGATAGACAGATAGATATATCATTTTTTACTTGGTTGCTAGGGTAACCCAATCTGGTTGCTAGGCAGTTTCCAGGGTGATCCTTATCAAGCCTCCTTTTCATTCTGAGTGAATAAAGTCAACCCGGAAGTCTCTATGATTTTCTGTTGCATAGATATGTGATTTGTTACTTGGTTGCTAGGGTAACCATATCTGGTTGATAGGCAGTTACCAGAGTGATATATATCAAGTCTACTTTCCATCTTGAGTAAAATAAGTGAAACAGGAAGTCTCTAAGATTTTCTGGTGCAGAGTTATGTGATTTGTTACTTGGTTGCTAGGGTAAGCCCTTGTCATTGCTAGGCAGTTACCAGAGTGATACTTATCAAGCCTCCTTTCCATCCTGAATAAATTATGTCAACCCGGAATTCTCTACGATTTTCTGGTGCAGAGATATGTGATTTGTTAGTTGGTTGCTAGGGTAACCCCATCTGGTTGCTAGGCAGTTACTAAGGTGATACTCATAAGGCTCCTTGCAATCCTGTGTGAAATATGTCAACCCCTAAGTCTCTACGATGTTCTGGTTCAAAGATATGTTATTTGTTACTTGGTTGCTAGGGTAACCGCATCTGGTTGCTAGGCAGTTACCAGAGGGATACATATCAAGGCTACTTTCCATCCTGAGTGAAATAAGTGAAACAGGAAGTCTCTATGATTTCCTGGTGCAGAGATATGTGACTTGTTACTTGGTTGCTAGGGTAAACACATCTGGTTGCTAGGCAGTTACCAAAGTGAAACTCATAAGGCTCCTTGCAATACTGTGTGAAATATGTCAACCCCTAAGTCTCTACGATGTTCTGGTTCAAAGATATGTGATTTGTTACTTGGTTGCTAAGGTAACCCTGTCTGGTTGCTATGCAGTTACCAGAATGATACATATCAAGGCTACTTTCCATCCTGAGTGAAATAAGTGAAACAGGTAGTCTCTACGATATACTGGTGCAGATATATGTGATTTGTTACTTGGTTGCTAGGTTGCTAGGGTAACCCCGTCTGGTTACTAGGCAGTTACCAGAGTGATACATATCAAGGCTACTTTCCATCCTGAGTGAATAAAGTCAACCCGGAAGTCTCTATGATTTTCTGTTGCAGAGATATGTGATTTGTTACTTGGTTGCTAGGGTAATCACATCTGGTTGCTAGGCAGTTACCAGAGTGATACATATCAAGGCTACTTTCCATCCTGAGTGAAATAAGTCAACCCGGAAGTCTCTCTGATTTTCTGTTGCAGAGATATGTGATTTGTTACTTGGTTGCTAGGGTAATCACATCTGGTTGCTAGGCAGTTACCAGAGTGATACATATCAAGGCTACTTTCCATCCTGAGTGAAATAAGTGAAACAGGAAGTCTCTACGATTTTCTGGTGCAGAGATATGTGATTTGTTAGTTGGTTGCTAGGGTAACCCCATCTGGTTGCTAGGCAGTTACCAAGGTGATACTCATAAGGCTCCTTGCAATCCTGTGTGAAATATGGTAACCCCTAAGTCTCTACGATGTTCTGGTTCAAAGATATGTGATTTGTTACTTGGTTGCTAGGGTAACCGCATCTGGTTGCTAGGCAGTTACCAGAGGGATACATATCAAGGCTACTTTCCATCCTGAGTGAAATAAGTGAAACAGGAAGTCTCTATGATTTTCTGGTGCAGAGATATGTGATTTGTTACTTGGTTGCTAGGGTAAACACATCTGGTTGCTAGGCAGTTACCAAAGTGATACTCATAAGGCTCCTTGCAATCCTGTGTGAAATATGTCAACCCCTAAGTCTCTACGATGTTCTGGTTCAAAGATATGTGATTTGTTACTTGGTTGCTAAGGTAACCCTGTCTGGTTGCTATGCAGTTACCAGAGTGATACATATCAAGGCTACTTTCCATCCTGAGTGAAATAAGTGAAACAGGTAGTCTCTACGATTTTCTGGTGCAGAGATATGTGATTTGTTACTTGGTTGCTAGGGTAACCCCGTCTGGTTGCTAGGCAGTTACCAGAGTGATACATATCAAGGCTACTTTCCATCCTGAGTGAATAAAGTCAACCCGGAAGTCTCTATGATTTTCTGTTGCAGAGATATGTGATTTGTTACTTGGTTGCTAGGGTAATCACATCTGGTTGCTAGGCAGTTACCAGAGTGATACATATCAAGGCTACTTTCCATCCTGAGTGAAATAAGTCAACCCGGAAGTCTCTCTGATTTTCTGTTGCAGAGATATGTGATTTGTTACTTGGTTGCTAGGGTAATCACATCTGGTTGCTAGGCAGTTACCAGAGTGATACATATCAAGGCTACTTTCCATCCTGAGTGAAATAAGTGAAACAGGAAGTCTCCACGATTTTCTGGTGCAGAGATATGTGATTTGTTAGTTGGTTACTAGGGTAACCCCATCTGGTTGCTAGGCAGTTACCAAGGTGATACTCATAAGGCACCTTGCAATCCTGTGTGAAATATGTTAACCCCTAAGTCTCTACGATGTTCTGGTTCAAAGATATGCGATTTGTTACTTGGTTGCTAGGGTAACCGCATCTGGTTGCTAGGCAGTTACCAGAGGGATACATATCAAGGCTACTTTCCATCCTGAGTGAATAAAGTCAACCCGGAAGTCTCTATGATTTTCTGTTGCAGAGATATGTGATTTGTTACTTGGTTGCTAGGGTAATCACATCTGGTTGCTAGGCAGTTACCAGAGTGATACATATCAAGGCTACTTTCCATCCTGAGTGAAATAAGTCAACCCGGAAGTCTCTCTGATTTTCTGTTGCAGAGATATGTGATTTGTTACTTGGTTGCTAGGGTAACCCCGTCTGGTTGCTAGGCAGTTACCAGAGTGATACATATCAAGGCTACTTTCCATCCTGAGTGAATCAAGTCAACCCGGAAGTCTCTATGATTTTCTGGTGCAGAGATATGTGATTTGTTACTTAGTTGCTAGGGTAATCACATCTGGTTGCTAGGCAGTTACCAGAGTGATACATATCAGGGCTACTTTCCATTCTGAGTGAAATAAGTCAACCCGGAAGTCTCTCTGATTTTCTGTTGCAGAGATATGTGATTTGTTACTTGGTTGCTAGGGTAATCACATCTGGTTGCTAGGCAGTTACCAGAGTGATACATATCAAGGCTACTTTCCATCCTGAGTGAAATAAGTCAACCCGGAAGTCTCTCTGATTTTCTGTTGCAGAGATATGTGATTTGTTACTTGGTTGCTAGGGTAATCACATCTGGTTGCTAGGCAGTTACCAGAGTGATACATATCAAGGCTACTTTCCATCCTGAGTGAAATAAGTCAACCCGGAAATCTCTCTGATTTTCTGTTGCAGAGATATGTGATTTGTTACTTGGTTGCTAGGGTAATCACATCTGGTTGCTAGGCAGTTACCAGAGTGATACATATCAAGGCTACTTTCCATCATGAGTGAAATAAGTGAAACAGGAAGTCTCTACGATTTTCTGGTGCAGAGATATGTGATTTGTTAGTTGGTTGCTAGGGTAACCCCATCTGGTTGCTAGGCAGTTACCAAGGTGATACTCATAAGGCTCCTTGCAATCCTGTGTGAAATATGTTAACCCCTAAGTCTCTACGATGTTCTGGTTCAAAGATATGTGATTTGTTACTTGGTTGCTAGGGTAACCGCATCTGGTTGCTAGGCAGTTACCAGAGGGATACATAAAGGCTACTTTCCATCCTGAGTGAAATAAGTGAAACAGGAAGTCTCTATGATTTTCTGGTGCAGAGATATGTGATTTGTTACTTGGTTGCTAGGGTAAACACATCTGGTTGCTAGGCAGTTACCAAAGTGATACTCATAAGGCTCCTTGCAATCCTGTGTGAAATATGTCAACCCCTAAGTCTCTATGATGTTCTGGTTCAAAGATATGTGATTTGTTACTTGGTTGCTAAGGTGACCCTGTCTGGTTGCTATGCAGTTACCAGAGTGATACATATCAAGACTACTTTCCATCCTGAGTGAAATAAGTGAAACAGGTAGTCTCTACGATTTTCTGGTGCAGAGATATGTGATTTGTTACTTGGTTGCTAGGGTAACCCCGTCTGGTTGCTAGGCAGTTACCAGAGTTATACATATCAAGGCTACTTTCCTTCCTGAGTGAATAAAGTCAACCCGGAAGTCTCTATGATTTTCTGTTGCAGAGATATGTGATTTGTTACTTGGTTGCTAGGGTAATCACATCTGGTTGCTAGGCAGTTACCAGAGTGATACATATCAAGGCTACTTTCCATCCTGAGTGAAATAAGTCAACCCGGAAGTCTCTCTGATTTTCTGTTGCAGAGATATGTGATTTGTTACTTGGTTGCTAGGGTAATCACATCTGGTTGCTAGGCAGTTACCAGAGTGATACATATCAAGGCTACTTTCCATCCTGAGTGAAATAAGTCAACCCGGAAATCTCTCTGATTTTCTGTTGCAGAGATATGTGATTTGTTACTTGGTTGCTAGGGTAATCACATCTGGTTGCTAGGCAGTTACCAGAGTGATACATATCAAGGCTACTTTCCATCATGAGTGAAATAAGTGAAACAGGAAGTCTCTACGATTTTCTGGTGCAGAGATATGTGATTTGTTAGTTGGTTGCTAGGGTAACCCCATCTGGTTGCTAGGCAGTTACCAAGGTGATACTCATAAGGCTCCTTGCAATCCTGTGTGAAATATGTTAACCCCTAAGTCTCTACGATGTTCTGGTTCAAAGATATGTGATTTGTTACTTGGTTGCTAGGGTAACCGCATCTGGTTGCTAGGCAGTTACCAGAGGGATACATAAAGGCTACTTTCCATCCTGAGTGAAATAAGTGAAACAGGAAGTCTCTATGATTTTCTGGTGCAGAGATATGTGATTTGTTACTTGGTTGCTAGGGTAAACACATCTGGTTGCTAGGCAGTTACCAAAGTGATACTCATAAGGCTCCTTGCAATCCTG
Source organism: Moxostoma hubbsi (assembly GCA_032164185.1). Lineage (NCBI taxonomy): Eukaryota > Metazoa > Chordata > Actinopteri > Cypriniformes > Catostomidae > Moxostoma > Moxostoma hubbsi. Next base: position 4,812,124 of record JAVLUX010000031.1, on the reverse strand, counting down.
TGTGAAATATGTCAACCCCTAAGTCTCTATGATGTTCTGGTTCAAAGATATGTGATTTGTTACTTGGTTGCTAAGGTGACCCTGTCTGGTTGCTATGCAGTTACCAGAGTGATACATATCAAGACTACTTTCCATCCTGAGTGAAATAAGTGAAACAGGTAGTCTCTACGATTTTCTGGTGCAGAGATATGTGATTTGTTACTTGGTTGCTAGGGTAACCCCGTCTGGTTGCTAGGCAGTTACCAGAGTTATACATATCAAGGCTACTTTCCTTCCTGAGTGAATAAAGTCAACCCGGAAGTCTCTATGATTTTCTGTTGCAGAGATATGTGATTTGTTACTTGGTTGCTAGGGTAATCACATCTGGTTGCTAGGCAGTTACCAGAGTGATACATATATCAAGGCTACTTTCCATCCTGAGTGAAATAAGTCAACCCGGAAGTCTCTCTGATTTTCTGTTGCAGAGATATGTGATTTGTTACTTGGTTGCTAGGGTAATCACATCTGGTTTCTAGGCAGTTACCAGAGTGATACATATCAAGGCTACTTTCCATCTTGAGTGAAATAAGTGAAACAGGAAGTCACTACGATTTTCTGGTGCAGAGATATTTGATTTGTTACTTGGTTGCTAGGGTAACCCCATCTGGTTGCTAGGCAGTTACCAGAGTGATACATATCAAGGCTACTTTCCATCCTGAGTGAAATAAGTGAAACAGGAAGTCTGTATGATTTTCTGGTGCAGAGATATGTGATTTGTTACTTGGTTGCTAGGGTAACCCCATCTGGTTGCTAGGCAGTTACCAGAGTGATACATATCAAGGCTACTTTCCATCTTGAGTGAAATAAGTGAAACAGGAAGTCACTACGATTTTCTGGTGCAGAGATATTTGATTTGTTACTTGGTTGCTAGGGTAACCCCATCTGGTTGCTAGGCAGTTACCAGAGTGATACATATCAAGGCTACTTTCCATCCTGAGTGAAATAAGTGAAAAAGGAAGTCTGTATGATTTTCTGGTGCAGAGATATGTGATTTGTTACTTGGTTGCTAGGGTAACCCCATCTGGTTGCTAGGCAGTTACCAGAGTGATACATATCAAGGCTACTTTTCATCCTGAGTGAAATAAGTGAAACAGGAAGTCTGTATGATTTTCTGGTGCAGAAATATGTGATTTGTTATTTGGTTGCTAGGGTAACCCTGTCTGGTTGCTATGCAGTTACCAGGGTGATACTTATCAAGCCTCCTTTCCATACTGAGTGAATCAAGTCAACCTGGAAGCTACTATACTGTGGCTATGAAGATTTTAGGTCATTACTTATTGGCTGCTTGATAAAAGAAATCCTCTGAGGGAGAGAGAGAGGGAGAGACGCAGGGCTGACAGGCCCTTTTTCGTCTGTGTGTGTGAAAACGTCAGTTGGGATTTAAATTTCTGAACATTCCGCAATGTTAATCAATGGGAGTTTTTCCGAGTTTTGATCGTCATTTTTAGGAAAACCGTAAGTCCGATCAGTTAGAAAAGATATAGCACACTATTCGGGATTAGTCTGAAGGTCTGTGCCGAGTTTGGTGCATGTAGCTTAAAAGCTCTAGGAGGAGTTACATTTAGAAATTTAGTCTCAGAATAATAATAATATTAATAATAATAATAATAAGTTTAAATAGGATTTCAGTAAGTTGGCTTTCTCAAGCCAACCTAACTAGATTAAAAAGTTTGAGTACAAACTTTAGGTTGGCTTGAGAAAGCCTAGCATAAAGTTTGAAGTAGTTGTAAAAGTTTGAAGATTTACGGTTTCTAGTTTGATGTAATTATAAGTAGTAGTTTTCAAAGTTCAAAGTTTAGAGATTATAAAACCATTCAGTCTATCAAATAGATTAGATAGATAGATAGATAGATAGATAGATAGATAGATAGATAGATAGATAGATAGATAGACAGATAGATAGATATTGACCCTCAGATAGATAGATAGATAGATAGATAGATAGATAGATAGATAGATAGATGGATATTGACCCTCAGATAGATAGATAGATAGATAGATATTGACCCACAGATAGATAGATAGATAGATAGATAGATATTGACCATCAGATAGATAGATAGATAGATAGATAAATAGATAGATAGATAGATATTGATCCTCAGATAGATAGATAGATAGATAGATAGTCATTGACCCTTAGATAGATAGATAGATAGATAGATAGATAGATAGAGTATGACCCACAGAGAGAAAGATAGATAGATAGTTATTGTCCCTCAGATAGATAGATAGAGAGATAGATAGAGTATGACCCACAGAAAGACAGATAGATATTGACCCTCAGATAGATAGATAGATAGATAGATAGATAGATAGATAGATAGATAGATAGATAGATAGAGTATGACCCACAGAAAGACAGATAGATATTGACCCTCAGATAGATAGATAGATAGATAGATAGATAGATAGATAGATAGATAGATAGATAGACAGATAGATAGACAGATATATTATTTTTTACTTGGTTGCTAGGGTAACCCAATCTGGTTGCTAGGCAGTTTCCAGGGTGATCCTTATCAAGCCTCCTTTTCATTCTGAGTGAATAAAGTCAACCCGGAAGTCTCTACGATTTTCTGTTGCATAGATATGTGATTTGTTACTTGGTTGCTAGGGTAACCGCATCTGGTTGCTAGGCAGTTACCAGAGTTATACATATCAAGGCTACTTTCCATCCTGAGTGAAATAAGTGAAACAGGAAGTCTCTACGATTTTCTGGTGCAGAGATATGTGATTTGTTACTTGGTTGCTAGGGTAACCGCATCTGGTTGCTAGGCAGTTACCAGAGTTATACATATCAAGGCTACTTTCCATCCTGAGTGAAATAAGTGAAACAGGAAGTCTCTACGATTTTCTGGTGCAGAGATATGTGATTTGTTACTTGGTTGCTAGGATAACCCTGTCTGGTTGCTATGCAGTTACCAGGGTGATACATATCAAGGCTACTTTCCATCCTGAGTGAAATAAGTGAAACAGGAAGTCTCTATGATTTTCTGGTGCAGAGATATGTGATTTGTTAGTTGGTTGCTAGGGTAACCCCATCTGGTTGCTAGGCAGTTACCAAGGTGATACTCATAAGGCTCCTTGCAATCCTGTGTGAAATATGTCAACCCCTAAGTCTCTACTATGTTCTGGTTCAAAGATATGTGATTTGTTACTTGGTTGCTAGGGTAACCACATCTGGTTGCTAGGCAGTTACCAGAGTGATACATATCAAGCCTCCTTTCCATCCTGAGTGAAATAAGTGAAACAGGAAGTCTCTACAATTTTCTGGTGCAAAGATATGTGATTTGTTACTTGGTTGTTAGGGTAACCACATCTGGTTGCTAGGCAGTTACCAAAGTGATACTCATAAGGCCCCTTGCAATCCTGTGTGAAATATGTCAACCCCTAAGTCTCTACCATGTTCTGGTTCAAAGATATGTGATTTGTTACTTGGTTGCTAGGGTAACCACATCTGGTTGCTAGGCAGTTACCAGAGTGATACATATCAAGCCTCCTTTCCATCCTGAGTGAAATAAGTGAAACAGGAAGTCTCTACGATTTTCTGGTGCAAAGATATGTGATTTGTTACTTGGTTGTTAGGGTAACCACATCTGGTTGCTAGGCAGTTACCAAAGTGATACTCATAAGGCCCCTTGCAATCCTGTGTGAAATATGTCAACCCCTAAGTCTCTACCATGTTCTGGTTCAAAGATATGTGATTTGTTACTTGGTTGCTAGGGTAACCCTGTCTGGTTGCTATGCAGTTACCAGGGTGATACATATCAAGGCTACTTTCCATCCTGAGTGAAATAAGTGAAACAGGAAGTCTCTATGATTTTCTGGTGCAGAGATATGTGATTTGTTAGTTGGTTGCTAGGGTAACCCCATCTGGTTGCTAGGCAGTTACCAAGGTGATACTCATAAGGCTCCTTGCAATCCTGTGTGAAATATGTCAACCCCTAAGTCTCTACTATGTTCTGGTTCAAAGATATGTGATTTGTTACTTGGTTGCTAGGGTAACCACATCTGGTTGCTAGGCAGTTACCAGAGTGATACATATCAAGCCTCCTTTCCATCCTGAGTGAAATAAGTGAAACAGGAAGTCTCTACGATTTTCTGGTGCAAAGATATGTGATTTGTTACTTGGTTGTTAGGGTAACCACATCTGGTTGCTAGGCAGTTACCAAAGTGATACTCATAAGGCCCCTTGCAATCCTGTGTGAAATATGTCAACCCCTAAGTCTCTACCATGTTCTGGTTCAAAGATATGTGATTTGTTACTTGGTTGCTAGGGTAACCACATCTGGTTGCTAGGCAGTTACCAGAGTGATACATATCAAGGCTACTTTCCATCTTGAGTGAAATAAGTGAAACAGGAAGTCTCTATGAATTTCTGGTGCAGAGTTATGTGATTTGTTACTTTGTTGCTAGGGTAAGCCCTTGTCGTTGCTAGGCAGTTACCAGAGTGATACTTTTCAAGAATCCTTGCTATCCTGAGTGAAATAAGTCAAACAGGAAGTCTCTACGATTTTCTGGTGAAGAGATATATTATTTGTTACTTGGTTGCTAGGGTAACCCCATCTGGTTGCTATGCAGTTACCAGGGTGATACTTATCAAGCCTCCTTTCCATCCTGAGTGAATTATGTCAACCCGGAAGTCTCTACGATTTTCTGTTGCAGAGATATGTGATTTGTTACTTGGTTGCTAGTGTAACCGCATCTGGTTGCTAGGCAGTTACCAGAGTTATACATATCAAGGCTACTTTCCATCCTGAGTGAAATAAGTGAAACAGGAAGTCTCTACGATTTTCTGGTGCAGAGATATGTGATTTGTTACTTGGTTGCTAGGGTAAACACATCTGGTTGCTAGGCAGTTACCAAAGTGATACTCATAAGGCTCCTTGCAATCCTGTGTGAAATATGTCAACCCCTAAGTCTCTACGATGTTCTGGTTCAAAGATATGTGATTTGTTACTTGGTTGCTAGGGTAACCCTGTCTGGTTGCTATGCAGTTACCAGGGTGATACATATCAAGGCTACTTTCCATCCTGAGTGAAATAAGTGAAACAGGAAGTCTCTATGATTTTCTGGTGCAGAGATATGTGATTTGTTAGTTGGTTGCTAGGGTAACCATCTGGTTGCTAGGCAGTTACCAATGTGATACTCATAAGGCTCCTTGCAATCCTGTGTGAAATATGTCAACCCCTAAGTCTCTACTATGTTCTGGTTCAAAGATATGTGATTTGTAACTTGGTTGCTAGGGTAACCACATCTGGTTGCTAGGCAGTTACCAGAGTGATACATATCAAGCCTCCTTTCCATCCTGAGTGAAATAAGTGAAACAGGAAGTCTCTACGATTTTCTGGTGCAAAGATATGTGATTTGTTACTTGGTTGTTAGGGTAACCACATCTGGTTGCTAGGCAGTTACCAAAGTGATACTCATAAGGCCCCTTGCAATCCTGTGTGAAATATGTCAACCCCTAAGTCTCTACCATGTTCTGGTTCAAAGATATGTGATTTGTTACTTGGTTGCTAGGGTAACCACATCTGGTTACTAGGCAGTTACCAGAGTGATACATATCAAGGCTACTTTCCATCCTGAGTGAAATAAGTGCAACAGGAAGGCTGTATGATTTTCTGGTGCAGAGATATGTGATTTGTTATTTGGTTGCTAGGGTAATCCTGTCTGGTTGCTATGCAGTTACCAGGGTGATACTTATCAAGCCTCCTTTCCATACTGAGTGAATCAAGTCAACCTGGAAGCTACTATACTGTGGCTATGAAGATTTTAGGTCATTACTTATTGGCTGCTTGATAAAAGAAATCCTCTGAGGGAGAGAGAGAGGGAGAGATGCAGGGCTGACAGGCCCTTTTTTGTCTGTGTGTGTGAAAACGTCAGTTGGGATTTAAATTTCTGAACATTCCGCAATGTTAAGTCAATGGGAGTTTTTCCGAGTTTTGATCGTCATTTTTAGGAAAACCGTAAGTCCGATCAGTTAGAAAAGATATAGCACACTATTCGGGATTAGTCTGAAGGTCTGTGCCGAGTTTGGTGCATGTAGCTTAAAAGCTCTAGGAGGAGTTACATTTAGAAATTTAGTCTCAGAATAATAATAATAACTAGATTAAAAAGTTTGAGTACAAACTTTAGGTTGGCTTGAGAAAGCCTAGCATAAAGTTTGAAGTAGTTGTAAAAGTTTGAAGATTTACGGTTTCTAGTTTGATGTAATTATAAGTAGTAGTTTTCAAAGTTCAAAGTTTAGAGATTATAAAACCATTCAGTCTATCAAATAGATTAGATAGATAGATAGATAGATAGATAGATAGATAGATAGATAGATAGATAGATATTGACCCTCAGATAGATAGATAGATAGATAGATAGAGTCTAACCCACAGATAGATAGATAGATAGATAGATAGATAGATAGATAGATAGATATTGACCATCAGATAGATAGATCGATTGATAGATCGATAGATAGATAGATAGATAGTTATTGACCATCAGATAGATAGGTAGATAGATAGATAGATAGATAGATAGATAGATAGATAGATAGATAGATAGATATTGATCCTCAGATAGATAGATAGATATTGACCCTCAGATAGATAGATAGATAGATAGATAGATAGATAGATAGTCATTGACCCTTAGATAGATAGATAGATATTGACCGTCAGATATATAGATAGATAGATAGTCATTGACCCTGAGATATAGATATATAGAGTATGACCCACAGATAGATAGATAGATAGTTATTGACCCGCAGATAGTTAGATAGATAGATAGATAGAAATTGACCCTCAGATAGATAGATAGATAGATAGATAGATAGATAGATAGATAGATATTGACCCTCAGAAAGATAAATAGATAGAAAGATAGATAGATAGACAGATAGATATATCATTTTTTACTTGGTTGCTAGGGTAACCCAATCTGGTTGCTAGGCAGTTTCCAGGGTGATCCTTATCAAGCCTCCTTTTCATTCTGAGTGAAAAAGTCAACCCGGAAGTCTCTATGATTTTCTGTTGCATAGATATGTGATTTGTTACTTGGTTGCTAGGATAACCATATCTGGTTGATAGGCAGTTACCAGAGTGATATATATCAAGGCTACTTTCCATCTTGAGTAAAATAAGTGAAACAGGAAATCTCTACGATTTTCTGGTGCAGAGTTATGTGATTTGTTACTTGGTTGCTAGGGTAAGCCCTTGTCGTTGCTAGGCAGTTACCAGAGTGATACTTTTCAAGACTCCTTGCTATCCTGAGTGAAATAAGTCAAACAGGTAGTCTCTATGATTTTCTGGTGAAGAGATATATTATTTGTTACTTGGTTGCTAGGGTAACCCCATCTGGTTGCTATGCAGTTACCAGGGTGATACTTATCAAGCCTCCTTTCCATCCTGAGTGAATTATGTCAACCCGGATGTCTCTACGATTTTCTGTTGCAGAGATATGTGATTTGTTACTTGGTTGCTAGGGTATCCCTGTCTGGTTGCTATGCAGTTACCAGAGTGATACTTATCAAGCCTCCTTTCCATCCTGAGTGAAATAAGTGAAACAGGAAGTCTCTACGATTTTCTGGTGCAGAGATATGTGATTTGTTAGTTGGTTGCTAGGGTAACCCCATCTGGTTGCTAGGCAGTTACCAAGGTGATACTCATAAGGCTCCTTGCAATCCTGTGTGAAATATGTCAACCCCTAAGTCTCTACGATGTTCTGGTTCAAAGATATGTGATTTGTTACTTGGTTGCTAGGATAACCATATCTGGTTGATAGGCAGTTACCAGAGTGATATATATCAAGGCTACTTTCCATCTTGAGTAAAATAAGTGAAACAGGAAGTCTCTACGATTTTCTGGTGCAGAGTTATGTGATTTGTTACTTGGTTGCTAGGGTAAGCCCTTGTCGTTGCTAGGCAGTTACCAGAGTGATACTTTTCAAGACTCCTTGCTATCCTGAGTGAAATAAGTCAAACAGGTAGTCTGTATGATTTTCTGGTGAAGAGATATATTATTTGTTACTTGGTTGCTAGGGTAACCCCATCTGGTTGCTATGCAGTTACCAGGGTGATACTTATCAAGCCTCCTTTCCATCCTGAGTGAATTATGTCAACCCGGATGTCTCTACGATTTTCTGTTGCAGAGATATGTGATTTGTTACTTGGTTGCTAGGGTATCCCTGTCTGGTTGCTATGCAGTTACCAGAGTGATACTTATCAAGCCTCCTTTCCATCCTGAGTGAAATAAGTGAAACAGGAAGTCTCTAAGATTTTCTGGTGCAGAGATATGTGATTTGTTAGTTGGTTGCTAGGGTAACCCCATCTGGTTGCTAGGCAGTTACCAAGGTGATACTCATAAGGCTCCTTGCAATCCTGTGTGAAATATGTCAACCCCTAAGTCTCTACGATGTTCTGGTTCAAAGATATGTGATTTGTTACTTGGTTGCTAGGGTAATCACATCTGGTTGCTAGGCAGTTACCAGGGTGATACTTATCAAGCCTCCTTTCCATACTGAGTGAATCAAGTCAACCTGGAAGCTACTATACTGTGGCTATGAAGATTTTAGGTCATTACTTATTGGCTGCTTGATAAAAGAAATCCTCTGAGGGAGAGAGAGAGGGAGAGACGCAGGGCTGACAGGCCCTTTTTTGTCTGTGTGTGTGAAAACGTCAGTTGGGATTTAAATTTCTGAACATTCCGCAATGTTAAGTCAATGGGAGTTTTTCCGAATTTTGATCGTCATTTTTAGGAAAACCGTAAGTCCGATCAGTTAGAAAAGATATAGCACACTATTCGGGATTAGTCTGAAGGTCTGTGCCGAGTTTGGTGCATGTAGCTTAAAAGCTCTAGGAGGAGTTAGATTTAGAAATTTAGTCTCAGAATAATAATAATAATAATAATAACTAGATTAAAAAGTTTGAGTACAAACTTTAGGTTGGCTTGAGAAAGCCTAGCATAAAGTTTGAAGTAGTTGTAAAAGTTTGAAGATTTACGGTTTCTAGTTTGATGTAATTATAAGTAGTAGTTTTCAAAGTTCAAAGTTTAGAGATTATAAAACCATTCAGTCTATCAAATAGATTAGATAGATAGATAGATAGATAGATAGATAGATAGATAGATAGATAGATAGATAGATAGATATTGACCCTCAGATAGATAGATAGATAGATAGATAGATAGAGTATGACCCATAGATAGATAGATAGATAGATAGATAGATAGATATTGACCCTCAGATAGATAGATAGATAGATAGATAGATAGATAGATAGTTATTGACCATCAGATAGATAGATAGATAGATAGATAGATAGTTATTGACCATCAGATAGATAGATAGATAGATAGATAGATAGATAGATATTGACCATTAGATAGATAGATAGATAGATATTGATCCTCAGATATTAGATAGATATTGACCCTCAGATAGATAGATAGATAGATAGAAAGATAGAAAGATAGATTGATAGTCATTGACCCTTAGATAGATAGATAGATAGATATTGAACGTCAGATATATAGATAGATAGATAGTCATTGACCCTGAGATATAGATAGATAGAGTATGAACCACAGATAGATAGATAGATAGATAGTTATTGACCCGCAGATAGTTAGATAGATAGATAGATAGATAGATATTGACCCTCAGATAGATAGATAGATAGATAGATAGTCATTGACTCTTAGATAGATAGATAGATATTGACCGTCAGATATATAGATAGACAGATAGTCATTGACCCTGAGATATAGATAGATAGAGTATGACCCACAGATAGATAGATAGATAGTTATTGTCCCGCAGATAGTTAGATAGATAGATAGATATTGACCCTCAGATAGATAGATAGATAGATAGATAGATAGATAGATATTGACCATCAGAAAGGTAGATAGATAGATAGATAGATAGACAGATAGACAGATAGATATATCATTTTTTACTTGGTTGCTAGGGTAACCCAATCTGGTTGCTAGGCAGTTTCCAGGGTGATCCTTATCAAGCCTCCTTTTCATTCTGAGTGAATAAAGTCAACCCGGAAGTCTCTATGATTTTCTGTTGCATAGATATGTGATTTGTTACTTGGTTGCTAGGGTAACCATATCTGGTTGATAGGCAGTTACCAGAGTGATATATATCAAGTCTACTTTCCATCTTGAGTAAAATAAGTGAAACAGGAAGTCTCTAAGATTTTCTGGTGCAGAGTTATGTGATTTGTTACTTGGTTGCTAGGGTAAGCCCTTGTCATTGCTAGGCAGTTACCAGAGTGATACTTATCAAGCCTCCTTTCCATCCTGAATAAATTATGTCAACCCGGAATTCTCTACGATTTTCTGGTGCAGAGATATGTGATTTGTTAGTTGGTTGCTAGGGTAACCCCATCTGGTTGCTAGGCAGTTACTAAGGTGATACTCATAAGGCTCCTTGCAATCCTGTGTGAAATATGTCAACCCCTAAGTCTCTACGATGTTCTGGTTCAAAGATATGTTATTTGTTACTTGGTTGCTAGGGTAACCGCATCTGGTTGCTAGGCAGTTACCAGAGGGATACATATCAAGGCTACTTTCCATCCTGAGTGAAATAAGTGAAACAGGAAGTCTCTATGATTTCCTGGTGCAGAGATATGTGACTTGTTACTTGGTTGCTAGGGTAAACACATCTGGTTGCTAGGCAGTTACCAAAGTGAAACTCATAAGGCTCCTTGCAATACTGTGTGAAATATGTCAACCCCTAAGTCTCTACGATGTTCTGGTTCAAAGATATGTGATTTGTTACTTGGTTGCTAAGGTAACCCTGTCTGGTTGCTATGCAGTTACCAGAATGATACATATCAAGGCTACTTTCCATCCTGAGTGAAATAAGTGAAACAGGTAGTCTCTACGATATACTGGTGCAGATATATGTGATTTGTTACTTGGTTGCTAGGTTGCTAGGGTAACCCCGTCTGGTTACTAGGCAGTTACCAGAGTGATACATATCAAGGCTACTTTCCATCCTGAGTGAATAAAGTCAACCCGGAAGTCTCTATGATTTTCTGTTGCAGAGATATGTGATTTGTTACTTGGTTGCTAGGGTAATCACATCTGGTTGCTAGGCAGTTACCAGAGTGATACATATCAAGGCTACTTTCCATCCTGAGTGAAATAAGTCAACCCGGAAGTCTCTCTGATTTTCTGTTGCAGAGATATGTGATTTGTTACTTGGTTGCTAGGGTAATCACATCTGGTTGCTAGGCAGTTACCAGAGTGATACATATCAAGGCTACTTTCCATCCTAGGTGAAATAAGTGAAACAGGAAGTCTCTACGATTTTCTGGTGCAGAGATATGTGATTTGTTAGTTGGTTGCTAGGGTAACCCCATCTGGTTGCTAGGCAGTTACCAAGGTGATACTCATAAGGCTCCTTGCAATCCTGTGTGAAATATGTTAACCCCTAAGTCTCTACGATGTTCTGGTTCAAAGATATGTGATTTGTTACTTGGTTGCTAGGGTAACCGCATCTGGTTGCTAGGCAGTTACCAGAGGGATACATATCAAGGCTACTTTCCATCCTGAGTGAAATAAGTGAAACAGGAAGTCTCTATGATTTTCTGGTGCAGAGATATGTGATTTGTTACTTGGTTGCTAGGGTAAACACATCTGGTTGCTAGGCAGTTACCAAAGTGATACTCATAAGGCTCCTTGCAATCCTGTGTGAAATATGTCAACCCCTAAGTCTCTACGATGTTCTGGTTCAAAGATATGTGATTTGTTACTTGGTTGCTAAGGTAACCCTGTCTGGTTGCTATGCAGTTACCAGAGTGATACATATCAAGGCTACTTTCCATCCTGAGTGAAATAAGTGAAACAGGTAGTCTCTAAGATTTTCTGGTGCAGAGATATGTGATTTGTTACTTGGTTGCTAGGGTAACCCCGTCTGGTTGCTAGGCAGTTACCAGAGTGATACATATCAAGGCTACTTTCCATCCTGAGTGAATAAAGTCAACCCGGAAGTCTCTATGATTTTCTGTTGCAGAGATATGTGATTTGTTACTTGGTTGCTAGGGTAATCACATCTGGTTGCTAGGCAGTTACCAGAGTGATACATATCAAGGCTACTTTCCATCCTGAGTGAAATAAGTCAACCCGGAAGTCTCTCTGATTTTCTGTTGCAGAGATATGTGATTTGTTACTTGGTTGCTAGGGTAATCACATCTGGTTGCTAGGCAGTTACCAGAGTGATACATATCAAGGCTACTTTCCATCCTGAGTGAAATAAGTGAAACAGGAAGTCTCCACGATTTTCTGGTGCAGAGATATGTGATTTGTTAGTTGGTTACTAGGGTAACCCCATCTGGTTGCTAGGCAGTTACCAAGGTGATACTCATAAGGCACCTTGCAATCCTGTGTGAAATATGTTAACCCCTAAGTCTCTACGATGTTCTGGTTCAAAGATATGCGATTTGTTACTTGGTTGCTAGGGTAACCGCATCTGGTTGCTAGGCAGTTACCAGAGGGATACATATCAAGGCTACTTTCCATCCTGAGTGAAATAAGTGAAACAGGAAGTCTCTATGATTTTCTGGTGCAGAGATATGTGATTTGTTACTTGGTTGCTAGGGTAAACACATCTGGTTGCTAGGCAGTTACCAAAGTGATACTCATAAGGCTCCTTGCAATCCTGTGTGAAATATGTCAACCCCTAAGTCTCTAAGATGTTCTGGTTCAAAGATATGTGATTTGTTACTTGGTTGCTAAGGTAACCCTGTCTGGTTGCTATGCAGTTACCAGAGTGATACATATCAGGGCTACTTTCCATCCTGAGTGAATAAAGTCAACCCGGAAGTCTCTATGATTTTCTGTTGCAGAGATATGTGATTTGTTACTTGGTTGCTAGGGTAATCACATCTGGTTGCTAGGCAGTTACCAGAGTGATACATATCAAGGCTACTTTCCATCCTGAGTGAAATAAGTCAACCCGGAAGTCGCTCTGATTTTCTGTTGCAGAGATATGTGATTTGTTACTTGGTTGCTAGGGTAATCACATCTGGTTGCTAGGCAGTTACCAGAGTGATACATATCAAGGCTACTTTCCATCCTGAGTGAAATAAGTGAAACAGGAAGTCTCCACGATTTTCTGGTGCAGAGATATGTGATTTGTTAGTTGGTTCCTAGGGTAACCCCATCTGGTTGCTAGGCAGTTACCAAGGTGATACTCATAAGGCACCTTGCAATCCTGTGTGAAATATGTTAACCCCTAAGTCTCTACGATGTTCTGGTTCAAAGATATGCGATTTGTTACTTGGTTGCTAGGGTAACCGCATCTGGTTGCTATGCAGTTACCAGAGGGATACATATCAAGGCTACTTTCCATCCTGAGTGAAATAAGTGAAACAGGAAGTCTCTATGATTTTCTGGTGCAGAGATATGTGATTTGTTACTTGGTTGCTAGGGTAAACACATCTGGTTGCTTGGCAGTTACCAAAGTGATACTCATAAGGCTCCTTGCAATCCTGTGTGAAATATGTCAACCCCTAAGTCTCTACGATGTTCTGGTTCAAAGATATGTGATTTGTTACTTGGCTGCTAAGGTAACCCTGTCTGGTTGCTATGCAGTTACCAGAGTGATACATATCAAGGCTACTTTCCATCCTGAGTGAAATAAGTGAAACAGGTAGTCTCTACGATTTTCTGGTGCAGAGATATGTGATTTGTTACTTGGTTGCTAGGGTAACCCCGTCTGGTTGCTAGGCAGTTACCAGAGTGATACATATCAAGGCTACTTTCCATCCTGAGTGAATAAAGTCAACCCGGAAGTCTCCACGATTTTCTGTTGCAGAGATATGTGATTTGTTACTTGGTTGCTAGGGTAATCACATCTGGTTGCTAGGCAGTTACCAGAGTGATACATATCAAGGCTACTTTCCATCCTGAGTGAAATAAGTCAACCCGGAAGTCTCTCTGATTTTCTGTTGCAGAGATATGTGATTTGTTACTTGGTTGCTAGGGTAATCACATCTGGTTGCTAGGCAGTTACCAGAGTGATACATATCAAGGCTACTTTCCATCCTGAGTGAAATAAGTGAAACAGGAAGTCTCCACGATTTTCTGGTGCAGAGATATGTGATTTGTTAGTTGGTTCCTAGGGTAACCCCATCTGGTTGCTAGGCAGTTACCAAGGTGATACTCATAAGGTACCTTGCAATCCTGTGTGAAATATGTTAACCCCTAAGTCTCTACGATGTTCTGGTTCAAAGATATGCGATTTGTTACTTGGTTGCTAGGGTAACCGCATCTGGTTGCTAGGCAGTTACCAGAGGGATACATATCAAGGCTACTTTCCATCCTGAGTGAAATAAGTGAAACAGGAAGTCTCTATGATTTTCTGGTGCAGAGATATGTGATTTGTTACTTGGTTGCTAGGTTAAACACATCTGGATGCTAGGCAGTTACCAAAGTGATACTCATAAGGCTCCTTGCAATCCTGTGTGAAATATGTCAACCCCTAAGTCTCTACGATGTTCTGGTTCAAAGATATGTGATTTGTTACTTGGTTGCTAAGGTAACCCTGTCTGGTTGATATGCAGTTACCAGAGTGATACACATCAAGGCTACTTTCCATCCTGAGTGAATAAAGTCAACCCGGAAGTCTCTATGATTTTCTGTTGCAGAGATATGTGATTTGTTACTTGGTTGCTAGGGTAATCACATCTGGTTGCTAGGCAGTTACCAGAGTGATACATATCAAGGCTACTTTCCATCCTGAGTGAAATAAGTCAACCCGGAAGTCTCTCTGATTTTCTGTTGCAGAGATATGTGATTTGTTACTTGGTTGCTAGGGTAATCACATCTGGTTGCTAGGCAGTTACCAGAGTGATACATATCAAGGCTACTTTCCATCCTGAGTGAAATAAGTGAAACAGGAAGTCTCTACGATTTTCTGGTGCAGAGATATGTGATTTGTTAGTTGGTTGCTAGGGTAACCCCATCTGGTTGCTAGGCAGTTACCAAGGTGATACTCATAAGGCTCCTTGCAATCCTGTGTGAAATATGTTAACCCCTAAGTCTCTACGATGTTCTGGTTCAAAGATATGTGATTTGTTACTTGGTTGCTAGGGTAACCGCATCTGGTTGCTAGGCAGTTACCAGAGGGATACATATCAAGGCTACTTTCCATCCTGAGTGAAATAAGTGAAACAGGAAGTCTCTATGATTTTCTGGTGCAGAGATATGTGATTTGTTACTTGGTTGCTAGGGTAAACACATCTGGTTGCTAGGCAGTTACCAAAGTGATACTCATAAGGCTCCTTGCAATCCTGTGTGAAATATGTCAACCCCTAAGTCTGTACGATGTTCTGGTTCAAAGATATGTGATTTGTTACTTGGTTGCTAAGGTAACCCTGTCTGGTTGCTATGCAGTTACCAGAGTGATACATATCAAGGCTACTTTCCATCCTGAGTGAAATAAGTGAAACAGGTAGTCTCTACGATTTTCTGGTGCAGAGATATGTGATTTGTTACTTGGTTGCTAGGGTAACCCCGTCTGGTTGCTAGGCAGTTACCAGAGTGATACATATCAAGGCTACTTTCCATCCTGAGTGAATAAAGTCAACCCGGAAGTCTCTATGATTTTCTGTTGCAGAGATATGTGATTTGTTACTTGGTTGCTAGGGTAATCACATCTGGTTGCTAGGCAGTTACCAGAGTGATACATATCAAGGCTACTTTCCATCCTGAGTGAAATAAGTCAACCCGGAAGTCTCTCTGATTTTCTGTTGCAGAGATATGTGATTTGTTACTTGGTTGCTAGGGTAATCACATCTGGTTGCTAGGCAGTTACCAGAGTGATACATATCAAGGCTACTTTCCATCCTGAGAGAAATAAGTGAAACAGGAAGTCTCCACGATTTTCTGGTGCAGAGATATGTGATTTGTTAGTTGGTTCCTAGGGTAACCCCATCTGGTTGCTAGGCAGTTACCAAGGTGATACTCATAAGGCACCTTGCAATCCTGTGTGAAATATGTTAACCCCTAAGTCTCTACGATGTTCTGGTTCAAAGATATGCGATTTGTTACATGGTTGCTAGGGTAACTGCATCTGGTTGCTAGGCAGTTACCAGAGGGATACATATCAAGGCTACTTTCCATCCTGAGTGAAATAAGTGAAACAGGAAGTCTCTATGATTTTCTGGTGCAGAGATATGTGATTTGTTACTTGGTTGCTAGGGTAAACACATCTGGTTGCTAGGCAGTTACCAAAGTGATACTCATATGGCTCCTTGCAATCCTGTGTGAAATATGTCAACCCCTAAGTCTCTACGATGTTCTGGTTCAAAGATATGTGATTTGTTACTTGGTTGCTAAGGTAACCCTGTCTGGTTGCTATGCAGTTACCAGAGTGATACATATCAAGGCTACTTTCCATCCTGAGTGAATAAAGTCAACCCGGAAGTCTCTATGATTTTCTGTTGCAGAGATATGTGATTTGTTACTTGGTTGCTAGGGTAATCACATCTGGTTGCTAGGCAGTTACCAGAGTGATACATATCAAGGCTACTTTCCATCTTGAGTGAAATAAGTGAAACAGGAAGTCACTACGATTTTCTGGTGCAGAGATATGTGATTTGTTACTTGGTTGCTAGGGTAACCCCATCTGGTTGCTAGGCAGTTACCAGAGTGATACATATCAAGGCTACTTTCCATCCTGAGTGAAATAAGTGAAACAGGAAGTCTGTATGATTTTCTGGTGCAGAAATATGTGATTTGTTATTTGGTTGCTAGGGTAACCCTGTCTGGTTGCTATGCAGTTACCAGGGTGATACTTATCAAGCCTCCTTTCCATACTGAGTGAATCAAGTCAACCTGGAAGCTACTATACTGTGGCTATGAAGATTTTAGGTCATTACTTATTGGCTGCTTGATAAAAGAAATCCTCTGAGGGAGAGAGAGAGGGAGAGACGCAGGGCTGACAGGCCCTTTTTTGTCTGTGTGTGTGAAAACGGCAGTTGGGATTTAAATTTCTGAACATTCCGCAATGTTAATCAATGGGAGTTTTTCCGAGTTTTGATCGTCATTTTTAGGAAAACCGTAAGTCCGATCAGTTAGAAAAGATATAGCACACTATTCGGGATTAGTCTGAAGGTCTGTGCCGAGTTTGGTGCATGTAGCTTAAAAGCTCTAGGAGGAGTTACATTTAGAAATTTAGTCTCAGAAGAATAATAATAATAATAATAAGTTTAAATAGGATTTCAGTAAGTTGGCTTTCTCAAGCCAACCTAATAATAATAATAAGTTTAAATAGGATTTCAGTAAGTTGGCTTTCTCAAGCCAACCTAACTAGATTAAAAAGTTTGAGTACAAATTTTAGGTTGGCTTGAGAAAGCCTAGCATAAAGTTTGAAGTAGTTGTAAAAGTTTGAAGATTTACGGTTTCTAGTTTGATGTAATTATAAGTAGTAGTTTTCAAAGTTCAAAGTTTAGAGATTATAAAACCATTCAGTCTATCAAATAGATTAGATAGATAGATAGATAGATAGATAGATAGATAGATAGATAGATAGATAGATAGATAGATAGATAGATAGATAGATAGATAGATAGATAGATATTGACCCTCAGATAGATAGATAGATATTGACACTCAGATAGATAGATAGATAGATATTGACCATCAGATAGATAGATCGATAGATAGATAGATAGATAGATAGATAGATAGATAGATAGATAGATAGATAGATAGATATTGACCATCAGATAGATAGATCGATAGATAGATCGATCGATAGATAGATAGATAGATAGATAGATAGAGTATGACCCACAGATAGATAGATAGATAGATAGATAGATAGAGTATGACCCACAGATAGATAGATAGATAGATAGATAGATAGATAGATAGATAGATATTGACCCTCAGATAGATAGATAGATAGATAGATAGATAGATAGATAGATAGATAGATAGATAGATAGATAGAGTATGACCCACAGATAGATAGATAGATAGATAGATAGATAGATATTGACCATCAGATAGATAGATCGATAGATAGATCGATAGATCGATAGATAGATCGATAGATAGATAGATAGATAGATAGTTATTGACCATCAGATAGATAGATAGATAGATAGATATTGATCCTCAGATAGATAGATAGATATTGACCCTCAGATAGATAGATAGATAGATAGATAGATAGATAGATAGATAGATAGTCATTGACCCTTAGATAGATAGATATTGACCCTCAGAAAGATAGATAGATAGATAGATAGATAGATAGATAGATAGATAGATAGATAGATATTGACCATCAGATAGATAGATCGATAGATAGATAGATAGATATTGACCCTCAGAAAGATAGATAGATAGATAGATATTGACCATCAGATAGATAGATCGATAGATAGATCAATAGATAGATAGATAGATAGACAGAGTATGACCCACAGATAGATAGATAGATAGATAGATAGATAGATAGATAGATAGATAGATAGATAGATAGATATTGACCCATAGATAGATAGATAGATAGATAGATAGATAGATAGATAGATTATGACCCACAGAAAGATAGATAGATAGATAGATAGATAGATAGATAGATAGACAGATATTGACCATCAGATAGATAGATAGATAGATAGATAGATAGATAGTTATTGACCATCAGATAGATAGATAGATAGATAGATAGATATTGATCCTCAGATAGATAGATAGATAGATATTGACCCTCAGATAGATAGATAGATAGATAGATAGATAGTCATTGACCCTTAGATAGATAGATAGATATTGACCGTCAGATATATAGATAGATAGATAGTCATTGACCCTGAGATATAGATAGATAGAGTATGACCCACAGATAGATAGATAGATAGTTATTGACCCTCAGATAGTTAGATAGATAGATATAGATATTGACCCTCAGATAGATAGATAGATAGATAGATAGATAGATAGATAGATAGATAGATAGATAGATAGATAGATAGAGTATGACCCACAGATAGATAGATAGATAGATAGATAGATATTGACCCTCAGATAGATAGATAGATAGATAGATAGATAGATAGATAGATAGATAGATAGATAGATAGATAGATAGATATTGACCATCAGATAGATAGATCGATAGATAGATCGATCGATAGATAGATAGATAGAGTATGACCCACAGATAGATAGATAGATAGATAGATAGATAGATAGATAGAGTATGACCCACAGATAGATAGATAGATAGATAGATAGATAGATAGATATTGACCATCAGATAGATAGATCGATAGATAGATCGATAGATAGATCGATAGATAGATAGATAGATAGATAGATAGTTATTGACCATCAGATAGATAGATAGATAGATAGATATTGATCCTCAGATAGATAGATAGATATTGACCCTCAGATTGATAGATAGATAGATAGATAGATAGATAGATAGATAGATAGATAGATAGATAGATAGATAGATAGATAGATAGATAGTCATTCACCCTTAGATAGATAGATATTGACCCTCAGAAAGAAAGATAGATAGATAGATAGATAGATAGATAGATAGATAGATAGATAGATAGATAGATAGATATTGACCATCAGATAGATAGATCGATAGATAGATAGATAGATATTGACCCTCAGAAAGATAGATAGATAGATAGATAGATAGATATTGACCATCAGATAGATAGATCGATAGATAGATCAATAGATAGATAGATAGATAGATAGAGTATGACCCACAGATAGATAGATAGATAGATAGATAGATAGATAGATAGATAGATAGATAGATAGATAGATAGATAGATAGATAGATAGATTATGACCCACAGATAGATAGATAGATAGATAGATAGATAGATAGATAGATAGATAGATAGATAGATAGATAGATAGATAGATAGACAGATATTGACCATCAGATAGATAGATAGATAGATAGATAGATAGATAGATAGATAGTTATTGACCATCAGATAGATAGATAGATAGATAGATATTGATCCTCAGATAGATAGATAGATAGATATTGACCCTCAGATAGGTAGATAGATAGATAGATAGATAGATAGATAGATAGATAGATAGATAGATAGATAGATAGATAGATAGTCATTGACACTTAAATAGATAGATAGATATTGACCGTCAGATATATAGATAGATAGATAGTCATTGACCCTGAGATATAGATAGATAGAGTATGACCCACAGATAGATAGATAGATAGTTATTGACCCTCAGATAGTTAGATAGATAGATATAGATATTGACCCTCAGATAGATAGATAGATAGATAGATAGATAGATATATCATTTTTTACTTGGTTGCTAGGGTAACCCAATCTGGTTGCTAGGCAGTTTCCAGGGTGATCCTTATCAAGCCTCCTTTTCATTCTGAGTGAATAAAGTCAACCCGGAAGTCTCTATGATTTTCTGTTGCATAGATATGTGATTTGTTACTTGGTTGCTAGGGTAACCATATCTGGTTGATAGGCAGTTACCAGAGTGATATATATCAAGGCTACTTTCCATCTTGAGTAAAATAAGTGAAACAGGAAGTCTCTACGATTTTCTGATGCAGAGTTATGTGATTTGTTACTTGGTTGCTAGGGTAAGCCCTTGTCGTTGCTAGGCAGTTACCAGAGTGATACTTTTCAAGACTCCTTGCTATCCTGAGTGAAATAAGTCAAACAGGAAGTCTCTACGATTTTCTGTTGCAGAGATATGTGATTTGTTACTTGGTTGCTAGGGTATCCCTGTCTGGTTGCTATGCAGTTACCAGGGTGATACTTATCAAGCCTCCTTTCCATCCTGAGTGAATTATGTCAACCCGGAAGTCTCTACGATTTTCTGGTGCAGAGATATGTGATTTGTTAGTTGGTTGCTAGGGTAACCCCATCTGGTTGCTAGGCAGTTACCAAGGTGATACTCATAAGGCTCCTTGCAATCTTGTGTGAAATATGTCAACCCCTAAGTCTCTACGATGTTCTGGTTCAAAGATATGTGATTTGTTACTTGGTTGTTAGGGTAACCGCATCTGGTTGCTAGGCAGTTACCAGAGGGATACATATCAAGGCTACTTTCCATCCTGAGTGAAATAAGTGAAACAGGAAGTCTCTATGATTTTCTGGTGCAGAGATATGTGATTTGTTAGTTGGTTGCTAGGGTAAACACATCTGGTTGCTAGGCAGTTACCAAAGTGATACTCATAAGGCTCCTTGCAATCCTGTGTGAAATATGTCAACCCCTAAGTCTCTACGATGTTCTGGTTCAAAGATATGTGATTTGTTACTTGGTTGCTCGGGTAACCGCATCTGGTTGCTAGGCAGTTACCAGAGTGATACATATCAAGGCTACTTTCCATCCTGAGTGAATTAAGTGAAACAGGTAGTCTCTACGATTTTCTGGTGCAGAGATATGTGATTTGTTATTTGGTTGCTAGGGTAACCCCGTCTGGTTGCTAGGCAGTTACCAGAGTGATACATATCAAGGCTACTTTCCATCCTGAGTGAATAAAGTCAACCCTGAAGTCTCTATGATTTTCTGTTGCAGAGATATGTGATTTGTTACTTGGTTGCTAGGGTAATCACATCTGGTTGCTAGGCAGTTACCAGAGTGATACATATCAAGGCTACTTTCCATCCTGAGTGAAATAAGTCAACCCGGAAGTCTCTCTGATTTTCTGTTGCAGAGATATGTGATTTGTTACTTGGTTGCTAGGGTAATCACATCTGGTTGCTAGGCAGTTACCAGAGTGATACTCATAAGGCTCCTTGCAATCCTGTGTGAAATATGTCAACCCCTAAGTCTCTACGATGTTCTGGTTCAAAGATATGTGATTTGTTACTTGGTTGCTAGGGTAATGCCGTCTGGTTGCTAGGCAGTTACCAGAGTGATACATATCAAGGCTACTTTCCATCCTGAGTGAATAAAGTCAACCCGGAAGTCTCTATGAATTTCTATTGCAGAGATATGTGATTTGTTACTTGGTTGCTAGGGTAATCACATCTGGTTGCTAGGCAGTTACCAGAGTGATACATATCAAGGCTACTTTCCATCCTGTGTGAAATAAGTCAACCCGGAAGTCTCTCTGATTTTCTGTTGCAGAGATATGTGATTTGTTACTTGGTTGCTAGGGTAATCACATCTGGTTGCTAGGCAGTTACCAGAGTGATACATATCAAGGCTACTTTCCATCCTGAGTGAAATAAGTGAAACAGGAAGTCTGTATGATTTTCTGGTGCAGAGATATGTGATTTGTTATTTGGTTGCTAGGGTAACCCTGTCTGGTTGCTATGCAGTTACCAGGGTGATACTTATCAAGCCTCCTTTCCATACTGAGTGAATCAAGTCAACCTGGAAGCTACTATACTGTGGATATGAAGATTTTAGGTCATTACTTATTGGCTGCTTGATAAAAGAAATCCTCTGAGGGAGAGAGAGAGAGAGAGACGCAGGGCTGACAGGCCCTTTTTTTGTCTGTGTGTGTGAAAACGTCAGTTGGGATTTAAATTTCTGAACATTCCGCAATGTTAAGTCAATGGGAGTTTTTCCGAGTTTTGATCGTCATTTTTAGGAAAACCGTAAGTCCGATCAGTTAGAAAAGATATAGCACACTATTCGGGATTAGTCTGAAGGTCTGTGCCGAGTTTGGTGCATGTAGCTTAAAAGCTCTAGGAGGAGTTAGATTTAGAAATTTAGTCTCAGAATAATAATAATAACTAGATTAAAAAGTTTGAGTACAAACTTTAGGTTGGCTTGAGAAAGCCTAGCATAAAGTTTGAAGTAGTTGTAAAAGTTTCAAGATTTACGGTTTCTAGTTTGATGTAATTATAAGTAATAGTTTTCAAAGTTCAAAGTTTAGAGATTATAAAACCATTCAGTCTATCAAATAGATTAGATAGATAGATAGATAGATAGATAGATAGATAGATAGATAGATAGATAGATAGATAGATAGATAGATAGATAGATAGATAGATAGATAGATATTGACCCTCAGATGGATAGATAGATAGATAGATAGATAGATAGATAGATATTGACCCTCAGATAGATAGATAGATAGATAGATAGAGTATGACCCAAAGATAGATAGATAGATAGATAGATAGTTATTGACCATCAGATAGATAGATAGATAGATAGATAGATAGATAGATATTGACCATTAGATAGATAGATAGATAGATAGATAGATAGATAGATAGATAGATAGATAGATAGATAGATAGATATTGATCCTCAGATAGATAGATAGATATTGACCCTCAGATAGATAGATAGATAGATAGATAGATAGATAGAAAGATAGAAAGACAGATTGATAGTCATTGACCCTTAGATAGATAGATAGATATTGACCTTCAGATATATAGATAGATAGATAGTCATTGACCCTGAGATATAGATAGATAGAGTATGAACCACAGATAGATAGATAGATAGTTATTGACCCACAGATAGTTAGATAGATAGATAGATAGATAGATATTGACCCTCAGATAGATAGATAGATAGCTAGATAGATATTGACCATCAGAAAGATAGATAGATAGATAGATAGATAGATAGACAGATAGACAGATAGATATATAATTTTTTACTTGGTTGCTAGGGTAACCCAATCTGGTTGCTAGGCAGTTTCCAGGGTGATCCTTATCAAGCCTCCTTTTCATTCTGAGTGAATAAAGTCAACCCGGAAGTCTCTATGATTTTCTGTTGCATAGATATGTGATTTGTTACTTGGTTGCTAGGGTAACCATATCTGGTTGATAGGCAGTTACCAGAGTGATATATATCAAGGCTACTTTCCATCTTGAGTAAAATAAGTGAAACAGGAAGTCTCTACGATTTTCTGGTGCAGAGTTATGTGATTTGTTACTTGGTTGCTAGGGTAAGCCCTTGTCGTTGCTAGGCAGTTACCAGAGTGATACTTATCAAGCCTCCTTTCCATCCTGAGTGAATTATGTCAACCCGGAAGTCTCTATGATTTTCTGGTGCAGAGATATGTGATTTGTTAGTTGGTTGCTAGGGTAACCCCATCTGGTTGCTAGGCAGTTACTAAGGTGATACTCATAAGGCTCCTTGCAATCCTGTGTGAAATATGTCAACCCCTAAGTCTCTACGATGTTCTGGTTCAAAGATATGTGATTTGTTACTTGGTTGCTAGGGTAACCGCATCTGGTTGCTAGGCAGTTACCAGAGGGATACATATCAAGGCTACTTTCCATCCTGAGTGAAATAAGTGAAACAGGAAGTCTCTATGATTTTCTGGTGCAGAGATATGTGACTTGTTACTTGGTTGCTAGGGTAACCCCATCTGGTTGCTAGGCAGTTACTAAGGTGATACTCATAAGGCTCCTTGCAATCCTGTGTGAAATATGTCAACCCCTAAGTCTCTACGATGTTCTGGTTCAAAGATATGTGATTTGATACTTGGTTGCTAAGGTAACCCTGTCTGGTTGCTATGCAGTTACCAGAGTGATACATATCAAGGCTACTTTCCATCCTGAGTGAAATAAGCGAAACAGGTAGTCTCTACGATATACTGGTGCAGAGATATGTGATTTGTTACTTGGTTGCTAGGGTAACCCCGTCTGGTTGCTAGGCAGTTACCAGAGTGATACATATCAAGGCTACTTTCCATCCTGAGTGAATAAAGTCAACCCGGAAGTCTCTATGATTTTCTGTTGCAGAGATATGTGATTTGTTACTTGGTTGCTAGGGTAATCACATCTGGTTGCTAGGCAGTTACCAGAGTTATACATATCAAGGCTACTTTCCATCCTGAGTGAAATAAGTCAACCCGGAAGTCTCTCTGATTTTCTGTTGCAGAGATATGTGATTTGTTACTTGGTTGCTAGGGTAATCACATCTGGTTGCTAGGCAGTTACCAGAGTGATACATATCAAGGCTACTTTCCATCCTGAGTGAAATAAGTGAAACAGGATGTCTGTATGATTTTCTGGTGCAGAAATATGTGATTTGTTATTTGGTTGCTAGGGTAACCCTGTCTGGTTGCTATGCAGTTACCAGGGTGATACTTATCAAGCCTCCTTTCCATACTGAGTGAATCAAGTCAACCTGGAAGCTACTATACTGTGGCTATGAAGATTTTAGGTCATTACTTATTGGCTGCTTGATAAAAGAAATCCTCTGAGGGAGAGAGAGAGGGAGAGACGCAGGGCTGACAGGCCCTTTTTCGTCTGTGTGTGTGAAAACGTCAGTTGGGATTTAAATTTATGAACATTCCGCAATGTTAATCAATGGGAGTTTTTCCGAGTTTTGATCGTCATTTTTAGGAAAACCGTAAGTCCGATCAGTTAGAAAAGATATAGCACACTATTCGGGATTAGTCTGAAGGTCTGTGCCGAGTTTGGTGCATGTAGCTTAAAAGCTCTAGGAGGAGTTACATTTAGAAATTTAGTCTCAGAATAATAATAATAATAATAATAAGTTTAAATAGGATTTCAGTAAGTTGGCTTTCTCAAGCCAACCTAACTAGAATGTACATTTCCTGAAGAAAATGTGAGTGGTGCTTGCTGTGGCAAAACTCGTCAAATAGCATTTTCTAACTTGTTTCTAAGCACTAAAATAAAGGTCATAGAATGTTGCTAACACATGTTTTTCATGATGGTAGCACGTTTTTAGAATGTATTAGCACTTCGCTAGGTGAAGCTAGCATGCATGTGTTAGCATGATACTAGCACGTTTTTAACGTTTTAGCAATCCCCTAAGCAATGCTAACATGCATTAGCATAATGCTAGCACGTTTTAACATATTTTAGCACTTCGCTAGGTGAAGCTAGCATGTGTTAGCATGATACTAGCACGTTTTTAGCATGTTTTAGCACTTCGCTAGGCAATACTAGCATGTGTTAGCATGTTGTTATCATGTTTTAGCATGTTTTAGCACTTCGCTAGGCGATGCCAACATGTGTTAGCATGTTGCTAACACGTTTATAGCATGTTTTAGCACTTCGCTAGGTGATGCCAGCATATGTTAGCATGATGCTAGCACATTTTTAGCATGTTTTAGGGTGTGGCTATGAAGATTTTTATTGGCTGCTTGATAAAAGAAATCCTCTGAGGGAGAGAGAGAGAGAGACGCAGGGCTGACAGGCCCTTTTTTGTCTGTGTGTGTGAAAATGTCAGTTGGGATTTAAATTTCTGAACATTCCGCAATGTAAAGTCAATGGGACTTTTTTGGCCGCTTTTTCATCCGCTGTTCGAACATCGTACACCCGATCGCTTAGAAAAGATATAGCACACCTCTCCTCAATGAGCCGCACGATTTGATGCCTCACTCAGGGGTCTGTGACAAAAGCTGCGGGAGGAGTAGCGCGCCAAACTATGTGTGGAATAATAATAATTATAACTAGATTAAAAAGTTTGAGTACAAACTTTAGGTTGGCTTGAGAAAGCCTAGCATAAAGTTTGAAGTAGTTGTAAAAGTTTCAAGATTTACGGTTTCTAATTTGATGTAATTATAAGTAGTAGTTTTCAAAGTTCAAAGTTTAGAGATTATAAAACCATTCAGTCTATCAAATAGATTAGATAGATAGATAGATAGATAGATAGATAGATAGATAGATAGATAGATAGATATTGACCCTCAGATAGATAGATAGATAGATAGATAGATAGATATTGACCCTCAGATAGATAGATAGATAGATAGATAGATAGATAGAGTATGACCCATAGATAGATAGATAGATAGATAGATAGATAGATAGATAGATAGATATTGACCCTCAGATAGATAGATAGATAGATAGATAGATAGATAGTTATTGACCATCAGATAGATAGATAGATAGATAGATAGATAGATAGATAGATAGTTATTGACCATCAGATAGATAGATAGATAGATAGATAGATAGATAGATAGATAGATAGATAGATAGATAGATAGATAGATAGATAGATATTGACCATTAGATAGATAGATAGATAGATAGATAGATAGATAGATAGATAGATAGATAGATATTGATCCTCAGATAGATAGATAGATATTGACCCTCAGATAGATAGATAGATAGATAGATAGATAGATAGATAGATAGATAGATAGATAGATAGATAGAAAGACAGATTGATAGTCATTGACCCTTAGATAGATAGATAGATATTGACCTTCAGATATATAGATAGATAGATAGTCATTGACCCTGAGATATAGATAGATAGAGTATGAACCACAGATAGATAGATAGATAGATAGATAGTTATTGGCCCGCAGATAGTTAGATAGATAGATAGATAGATATTGACCCTCAGATAGATAGAAAGATAGATAGATAGATAGATAGATAGATAGTCATTGACCCTTAGATAGATAGATAGATATTGACCGTCAGATATATAGATAGACAGATAGTCATTGACCCTGAGATATACATAGATAGAGTATGACCCACAGATAGATAGATAGATAGTTATTGACCCACAGATAGTTAGATAGATAGATAGATAGATATTGACCCTCAGATAGATAGATAGATAGCTAGATAGATATTGACCATCAGAAAGATAGATAGATAGATAGATAGATAGATAGATAGATAGATAGACAGATAGACAGATAGATATATAATTTTTTACTTGGTTGCTAGGGTAACCCAATCTGGTTGCTAGGCAGTTTCCAGGGTGATCCTTATCAAGCCTCCTTTTCATTCTGAGTGAATAAAGTCAACCCGGAAGTCTCTATGATTTTCTGTTGCATAGATATGTGATTTGTTACTTGGTTGCTAGGGTAACCATATCTGGTTGATAGGCAGTTACCAGAGTGATATATATCAAGGCTACTTTCCATCTTGAGTAAAATAAGTGAAACAGGAAGTCTCTACGATTTTCTGGTGCAGAGTTATGTGATTTGTTACTTGGTTGCTAGGGTAACCGCATCTGGTTGCTAGGCAGTTACCAGAGGGATATATATCAAGGCTACTTTCCATCCTGAGTGAAATATGTGAAACAGGAAATCTCTATGATTTTCTGGTGCAGAGATATGTGACTTGTTACTTGGTTGCTAGGGTAAACACATCTGGTTGCTAGGCAGTTACCAAAGTGATACTCATAAGGCTCCTTGCAATCCTGTGTGAAATATGTCAACCCCTAAGTCTCTACGATGTTCTGGTTCAAAGATATGTGATTTGTTACTTGGTTGCTAAGGTAACCCTGTCTGGTTGCTATGCAGTTACCAGAGTGATACATATCAAGGCTACTTTCCATCCTGAGTGAAATAAGTGAAACAGGTAGTCTCTACGATATACTGGTGCAGATATATGTGATTTGTTACTTGGTTGCTAGGGTAACCCTGTCTGGTTGCTAGGCAGTTACCAGAGTGATACATATCAAGGCTACTTTCCATCCTGAGTGAATAAAGTCAACCCGGAAGTCTCTATGATTTTCTGTTGCAGAGATATGTGATTTGTTACTTGGTTGCTAGGGTAATCACATCTGGTTGCTAGGCAGTTACCAGAGTGATACATATCAAGGCTACTTTCCATCCTGAGTGAAATAAGTCAACCCGGAAGTCTCTCTGATTTTCTGTTGCAGAGATATGTGATTTGTTACTTGGTTGCTAGGGTAATCACATCTGGTTGCTAGGCAGTTACCAGAGTGATACATATCAAGGCTACTTTCCATCCTGAGTGAAATAAGTGAAACAGGAAGTCTCTACGATTTTCTGGTGCAGAGATATGTGATTTGTTAGTTGGTTGCTAGGGTAACCCCATCTGGTTGCTAGGCAGTTACCAGAGTGATACATATCAAGGCTACTTTCCATCCTGAGTGAAATAAGTGAAACAGGAAGTCTGTATGATTTTCTGGTGCAGAGATATTTGATTTGTTACTTGGTTGCTAGGGTAACCCCATCTGGTTGCTAGGCAGTTACCAGAGTGATACATATCAAGGCTACTTTCCATCCTGAGTGAAATAAGTGAAACAGGATGTCTGTATGATTTTCTGGTGCAGAAATATGTGATTTGTTATTTGGTTGCTAGGGTAACCCTGTCTGGTTGCTATGCAGTTACCAGGGTGATACTTATCAAGCCTCCTTTCCATACTGAGTGAATCAAGTCAACCTGGAAGCTACTATACTGTGGCTATGAAGATTTTAGGTCATTACTTATTGGCTGCTTGATAAAAGAAATCCTCTGAGGGAGAGAGAGAAGGAGAGACGCAGGGCTGACAGGCCCTTTTTCGTCTGTGTGTGTGAAAACGTCAGTTGGGATTTAAATTTCTGAACATTCCGCAATGTTAATCAATGGGAGTTTTTCCGAGTTTTGATCGTCATTTTTAGGAAAACCGTAAGTCCGATCAGTTAGAAAAGATATAGCACACTATTCGGGATTAGTCTGAAGGTCTGTGCCGAGTTTGGTGCATGTAGCTTAAAAGCTCTAGGAGAAGTTACATTTAGAAATTTAGTCTCAGAAGAATAATAATAATAATAATAAGTTTAAATAGGATTTCAGTAAGTTGGCTTTCTCAAGCCAACCTAATAACTAGAATGTACATTTCCTGAAGAAAATGTGAGTGGTGCTTGCCGTGGCAAAATTTCTTACCACAATGTCCCACCTACTGCCCAAAGTTGAAAGAGGCCACCCCCATGACAGTAGGATGTTCTGGTGCAGAGATATTGGTGTTGTTCCATGGTTGCTAGGGAAACCCATCTGGTTGATATGCAGTTTCTAAGGTGACAGGATGGCAAGTAGTATTGGTTGATGAGTAAATTAAGTCAACCCGGAATCTCTACGATTTTCAAGTACAGAGATATGTGATTTGTTACTTGGTTGCTAGGGTAACCCTATCTGGTTGCTAGGCAGTTAACAAGGAGCAAGCCAACAATGCTCCTTTCCATCCTGAATGAAATAAGTCAACCCGGAAGTCTCTGTGATTTTCTTGTGCAGAGACAAGTGATTTGTTACTTTGTTGCTAGGGTAACCCCATTTGGTTGCTAGGCAGATACCAAAGTAACATCCAACAATGCTCCTTGCCATCTTGAGTGAAATAAGTCAACCCGGAAGTCTCTGTGATTTTCTTGTGCAGAGATATGTGATTTGTTTCTTGGTTGCTAGGGTAACCCCATCTGGTTGCTAGGCAGTTACAAAGGTGACAGCCAACAATGCTCCTTGCCATCCTGAGTGAAATAAGTCAACCCGGAAGTCTCTGTGATTTTCTAGTAAAGAGATATGTGATTTGTTTCTTGGTTGCTAGGGTAATTCCATCTGGTTGCTAGGCAGTTACCAAGGTGACAGCCAACAATGCTCCTTGCCATCCTGAGTGAAATAAGTCAACCCGGAAGTCTCTGTGATTTTCTTGTGCAGAGATATGTGATTTGTTTCTTGGTTGCTAGGGTAACCCCATCTGGTTGCTAGGCAGTTACCAAGGTGACAGCCAACAATGCTCCTTGCCATCCTGAGTGAAATAAGTCAACCCGGAAGTCTCTGTGATTTTCTTGTGCAGAGATATGTGATTTGTTTCTTGGTTGCTAGGGTAACCCCATTTGGTTGCTAGGCAGTTACCAGGGTGATATTTATCAAGTCTACTTTCCATCCTGAGTGAAATAAGTCAACCCGGAAGTCTCTACGACATTCTGATCCTAAGATACACATCTTAGTGATTTTGAATGGATGTAAATGGTGTTTTGTTGCTAGGGTGCTTTAAATGGTTGCTAGGGCGTGGCTAAGTAGTTCACATGATGAAAGAGTTAGACTGATTACTCACCCAATTAAAACAAAGCAACTATCATGTCTCTAGGACATTCTGATCTGAAGATATCTTACTGTAATTGAAATCAATAAATGTGGTTACTAGGGTGCTCTAAATTGTTGCTAGGGAGTGGCTTGGCAACTGTCAATGATGAATCTCCAAAGGCTGCTTGTCAGTATGAATGATATAAACCAACTCCAATGCCTCTGTGACATTCAGAATGGAAGATACCTCTCTTTGGATTTTGGTTGCTAAGGTGCTCGAAAATGGTTGCTAGGGAGGGGCTAGGAAGTGTTGAGGGGATTCATGATTAGCTGTTTTACTGCCCCAAGTCAAACGAGACCACCCTCGTGTTTCTATGATAATTCAGTCTGGAGAAATCCCTTTGATCTCTTTCAATGGAAGTCTATGGGACTTGTTGCTAAGGTGCTCTAAATGGTTGCTAGGGCGTGGCTTGATAGCTTCACAATGATCCTGAGAGACTGATTGGTCATCTGAGTAAAATGAGCCCGGCCCCTTGTCTCTAAGACACTGTGATCCAGAGTTATGTTCTATACAAAATCTACCATAGACTTAACATTGGGGCAAATTTGGGCACCTCCTGCCACCAAGGGGTGCAACTTTTACCCCATTGTGAGGTATGTTCTCACAGAGCCTAACAGCCTCTTCAAATGTGGTAAATCACACGTCTCTGTGAAAACTTGTTTCTAAGCACTAAAATAAAGGCCATAGACTGTTGTTAGCACATGTTTTTCATGATGGTAGCACGTTTTTAGAATGTTTTAGCACTTCGCTAGGCGATGCTAGCATGTGTTAGCATGTTTTAGCAATTCCATAGGCAATGCTAACATCTGTTGGCATAATACTAGCATGTTTTAGCACTTCATTAGGCGATGCTAGCATGTGTTAGCATAATGCTAGCACCTTTTTAGCATGTTTTAACACTTCGGTAGGCGATGCTATTATGTGTTAGCATGATTCTAGCACGTTTTTAGCATGTTTAGCACTTTGTTAGGTGATGCTAGCATGTGTTAGCATGTTTCTAGCATGTTTTTAGCATGTTTTAGCACTTCACTAGGCGATGCCAGTATGTGTTAGAATGATGCTAACATGTTTTTAGCATGTTTTATCATTTTGCTAGGCAATACTAGCATGTGTTAGCATGTTGTTAGCACATTTTTAACATGTTTTAGCACTTTGCTAGGCGATGCCAACATGTGTTAGCATGATGCTAGCATGTTTTTAGCATGTTTTAGCACTTTGCTAGGCGATACTAGCATGTGTTAGCATGTAATTAGCACGTTTTTAGCATGTTTTAGTACTTCACTAGGCGATGCCAACATGTGTTAGCATGATGCTAGCACGTTTTTAGCATGTTTTAGTACTTTGCTATGCGATACTAGTATGTGTTAGCATAATGCTAGCATGTTTTAACATGTTTTAACACTTTGCTAGGCGATGCCAGCATGTGTTATCATGATGTTAGCATGTTTTTAGCATGTTTTAGCACTTCGCTAGGTGATGCCAGCATGTGTTAGCATGATGCTAGCACGCTTTTAGCATATTTTAGCACTTCGCTAGGCGATGCCAACATGTGTTAGCATGATGCTAGCACGTTTTTAGCATGTTTTAGCACTTTGCTAGGTGATACTAGCATGTGTTAGCATGATGCTAGCACGTTTTTAGCATGTTTTAACACTTCAGTAGGCAATACTAGCATGTGTTAGCATGTTGTTAGCACGTTTTTAGCATGTTTTAGCACTTCGCTAGACAATGCCAACATGTGTTAGCATGATGGTAACACGTTTATAGCATGTTTTAGCACTTAGCTAGACAATGCCAACATGTGTTAGCATGATGGTAACACGTTTATAGCATGTTTTAGCACTTCGCTAGGCGATGCCAGCATATGTTAGCATGATGCTAGCACGTTTTTAGCATGTTTTAGCACTTTGCTAGGTGATACTAGCATGTGTTAGCATGATGCTAGCACGTTTTTAGCATGTTTTAACACTTCAGTAGGCAATACTAGCATGTGTTAGCATGTTGTTAGCACGTTTTTAGCATGTTTTAACACTTCGCTAGACAATGCCAACATGTGTTAGCATGATGGTAACACGTTTATAGCATGTTTTAGCACTTCGCTAGACAATGCCAACATGTGTTAGCATGATGGTAACACGTTTATAGCATGTTTTAGCACTTCGCTAGGCGATGCCAGCATATGTTAGCATGATGCTAGCACATTTTTAGCATGTTTTAGGGTGTGGCTATGAAGATTTTTATTGGCTGCTTGATAATATAAATCCTCTGAGGGGGGGGGGAGAGAGAGAGGGAGAGACGCAGGGCTGACAGGCCCTTTTTCGTCTGTGTGTGTGAAAACGTCAGTTGGGATTTAAATTTCTGAACATTCCGCAATGTTAATCAATGGGAGTTTTTCCAAGTTTTGATCGTCATTTTTAGGAAAACCGTAAGTCCGATCAGTTAGAAAAGATATAGCACACTATTCGGGATTAGTCTGAAGGTCTGTGCCGAGTTTGGTGCATGTAGCTTAAAAGCTCTAGGAGGAGTTACATTTAGAAATTTAGTCTCAGAATAATAATAATAATAACTAGATTAAAAAGTTTGACTACAAACTTTAGGTTGGCTTGAGAAAGCCTAGCATAAAGTTTGAAGTAGTTGTAAAAGTTTGAAGATTTACGGTTTCTAGTTTGATGTAATTATAAGTAGTAGTTTTCAAAGTTCAAAGTTTAGAGATTATAAAACCATTCAGTCTATCAAATAGATTAGATAGATAGATAGATAGATAGATAGATAGATAGATAGATAGATAGATAGATAGATAGATAGATATTGACCCTCAGATAGATAGATAGATATTGACCCTCAGATAGATAGATAGGTAGATAGATAGATAGATAGATAGATAGAGTATGACCCATAGATAGATAGATAGATAGATAGATAGATATTGACCCTCAGATAGATAGATAGCTAGATAGATAGATAGATAGATAGATAGATAGATAGATAGATAGATAGATAGTTATTGACCATCAGATAGATATATAGATAGATTGTTATTGACCATCAGATAGATAGATAGATAGATAGATAGACAGATATTGACCATTAGATAGATAGATAGATAGATAGATAGATATTGATCCTCAGATAGATAGATAGATATTGACCCTCAGATAGATAGATAGATAGATAGATAGAAAGATAGAAAGATAGATTGATAGTCATTGACCCTTAGATAGATAGATAGATATTGACCGTCAGATATATAGATAGATAGATAGTCATTGACCCTGAGATATAGATAGATAGAGTATGAACCACAGATAGGTAGATAGATAGATAGATAGTTATTGACCCGCAGATAGCTAGATAGATAGATAGATAGATATTGACCCTCAGATAGATAGATAGATAGATAGATAGTCATTGACCCTTAGATAGATAGATATTGACCGTCAGATATATAGATAGACAGATAGTCATTGACCCTGAGATATAGATAGATAGAGTATGACCCACAGATAGATAGATATATAGATAGTTATTGACCCGCAGATAGTTAGATAGATAGATATTGACCATCAGATAGATAGATAGATAGATAGATAGATATATCATTTTTTACTTGGTTGCTAGGGTAACCCAATCTGGTTGCTAGGCAGTTTCCAGGGTGATCCTTATCAAGCCTCCTTTTCATTCTGAGTGAATAAAGTCAACCCGGAAGTCTCTATGATTTTCTGTTGCATAGATATGTGATTTGTTACTTGGTTGCTAGGGTAACCATATCTGGTTGATAGGCAGTTACCAGAGTGATATATATCAAGGCTACTTTCCATCTTGAGTGAAATAAGTGAAACAGGATGTCTCTATGATTTTCTGGTGCAGAGATATGTGACTTGTTACTTGGTTGCTAGGGTAAACACATCTGGTTACTAGGCAGTTACCAAAGTGATACTCATAAGGCTCCTTGCAATCCTGTGTGAAATATGTCAACCCCTAAGTCTCTACGATGTTCTGTTTCAAAGATATGTGATTTGTTACTTGGTTGCTAAGGTAACCCTGTCTGGTTGCTATGCAGTTACCAGAGTGATACATATCAAGGCTACTTTCCATCCTGAGTGAAATAAGTGAAACAGGTAGTCTCTACGATATACTGGTGCAGATATATGTGATTTGTTACTTGGTTGCTAGGGTAACCCCGTCTGGTTGCTAGGCAGTTACCAGAGTGATACATATCAAGGCTACTTTCCATCCTGAGTGAATCAAGTCAACCCGGAAGTCTCTATGATTTTCTGATGCAGAGATATGTGATTTGTTACTTGGTTGCTAGGGTAATCACATCTGGTTGCTAGGCGGTTACCAGAGTGATACATATCAAGGCTACTTTCCATCCTGAGTGAAATAAGTCAACCCGGAAGTCTCTCTGATTTTCTGTTGCAGAGATATGTGATTTGTTACTTGGTTGCTAGGGTAATCACATCTGGTTGCTAGGCAGTTACCAGAGTGATACATATCAAGGCTACTTTCCATCCTGAGTGAAATAAGTGAAACAGGAAGTCTCTATGATTTTCTGGTGCAGATATATGTGATTTGTTACTTGGTTGCTAGGGTAACCCCGTCTGGTTGCTAGGCAGTTACCAGAGTGATACATATCAAGGCTCCTTGCAATCCTGTGTGAAATATGTTAACCCCTAAGTCTCTACGATGTTCTGGTTCAAAGATATGTGATTTGTTACTTGGTTGCTAGGGTAATCGCATCTGGTTGCTAGGCAGTTACCAGAGGGATACATATCAAGGCTACTTTCCATCCTGAGTGAAATAAGTGAAACAGGAAGTCTCTATGATTTTCTGGTGCAGAGATATGTGATTTGTTACTTGGTTGCTAGGGTAAACACATCTGGTTGCTAGGCAGTTACCAAAGTGATACTCATAAGGCTCCTTGCAATCCTGTGTGAAATATGTCAACCCCTAAGTGTCTACGATGTTCTGGTTCAAAGATATGTGATTTGTTACTTGGTTGCTAAGGTAACCCTGTCTGGTTGCTATGCAGTTACCAGAGTGATACATATCAAGGCTACTTTCCATCCTGAGTGAAATAAGTGAAACAGGTAGTCTCTACGATTTTCTGGTGCAGAGATATGTGATTTGTTACTTGGTTGCTAGGGTAACCCCGTCTGGTTGCTAGGCAGTTACCAGAGTGATACATATCAAGGCTACTTTCCATCCTGAGTGAATTAAGTCAACCCGGAAGTCTCTATGATTTTCTGTTGCAGAGATATGTGATTTGTTACTTGGTTGCTAGGGTAATCACATCTGGTTGCTAGGCAGTTACCAGAGTGATACATATCAAGGCTGCTTTCCATCCTGAGTGAAATAAGTCAACCCGGAAGTCTCTTTGATTTTCTGTTGCAGAGATATGTGATTTGTTACTTGGTTGCTAGGGTAACCCCATCTGGTTGCTAGGCAGTTACCAGAGTGATACATATCAAGGCTACTTTCCATCCTGAGTGAAATAAGTGAAACAGGAAGTCTGTATGATTTTCTGGTGCAGAGATATGTGATTTGTTACTTGGTTGCTAGGGTAACCCCATCTGGTTGCTAGGCAGTTACCAGAGTGATACATATCAAGGCTACTTTCCATCCTGAGTGAAATAAGTGAAACAGGATGTCTGTATGATTTTCTGGTGCAGAAATATGTGATTTGTTATTTGGTTGCTAGGGTAACCCTGTCTGGTTGCTATGCAGTTACCAGGGTGATACTTATCAAGCCTCCTTTCCATACTGAGTGAATCAAGTCAACCTGGAAGCTACTATACTGTGGCTATGAAGATTTTAGGTCATTACTTATTGGCTGCTTGATAAAAGAAATCCTCTGAGGGAGAGAGAGAGGGAGAGACGCAGGGCTGACAGGCCCTTTTTCGTCTGTGTGTGTGAAAACGTCAGTTGGGATTTAAATTTCTGAACATTCCGCAATGTTAATCAATGGGAGTTTTTCCGAGTTTTGATCGTCATTTTTAGGA
The DNA here is from genome assembly GCA_032164185.1 of Moxostoma hubbsi. NCBI lineage: Eukaryota > Metazoa > Chordata > Actinopteri > Cypriniformes > Catostomidae > Moxostoma > Moxostoma hubbsi. The sequence goes on along the minus strand of JAVLUX010000031.1, from coordinate 4,775,286 downwards.
AAACCGTAAGTCCGATCTGTTAGAAAAGATATAGCACACTATTCGGGATTAGTCTGAAGGTCTGTGCCGAGTTTGGTGCATGTAGCTTAAAAGCTCTAGGAGGAGTTACATTTAGAAATTTAGTCTCAGAAGAATAATAATAATAATAAGTTTAAATAGGATTTCAGTAAGTTGGCTTTCTCAAGCCAACCTAACTAGAATGTACATTTCCTGAAGAAAATGTGAGTGGTGCTTGCCGTGGCAAAACTCGTCAAGTAGCATTTTCAAACTTGTTTCTAAGCACTAAAATAAAGGTCATAGAATGTTGCTAACATGTGTTTTTCATGATGGTAGCATGTTTTTAGAATGTTTTAGCACTTCGCTAGGTGAAGCTAGCATGTGTTAGCATGATACTAGCACATTTTTAGCATGTTTTAGCACTTCCTTTGGCAATGCTAACATGTGTTAGCATGATGCTAGCATTTTTAACATGTTTTAGCAATCCCCTAAGCAATGCTAACATGCATTAGCATAATGCTAGCACATTTTAACATGTTTTAGCACTTTGCTAGGCAATGCCAGCATGTGTTAGCATGATGCTAGCACGTTTTTAGCATGTTTTAACACTTTGCTAGGCACTACTAGCATGTGTTAGCATGTTGTTAGCACGTTTTTAGCATGTTTTAGCACTTCGCTAGGCGATGCTAACATGTGTTAGCATGATGCTAGCACATTTTTAACATGTTTTATCAATCCCCTAAGCAATGCTAACATGCATTAGCATAATACTAGCACGTTTTTAGCATGTTTTAGCACTTCGCTAGGCGACGCTAACATGTGTTAGCATGATGCTAGCACATTTTTAACATGTTTTAGCAATCCCCTAAGCAATGCTAACATGCATTAGCATAATGCTAGCACGTTTTTAGCATGTTTTAGCACCGCTAGGCGATGCCAGCATGTGTTAGCATGATTCTAGCACATTTTTAACATGTTTTATGTTGTGGCTATGAAGATTTTTATTGGCTGCTTGATAAAAGAAATCCTCTGAGGGAGAGAGAGAGAGAGACGCAGGGCTGACAGGCCCTTTTTTGTCTGTGAAAATGTCAGTTGGGATTTAAATTTCTGAACATTCCGCAATGTAAAGTCAATGGGATTTTTTTTGGCCGCTTTTTCGTCCGCTGTTCGAACATCGTACACCCGAACGCTTAGAAAAGATATAGCACACCTCTCCTCAATGAGCCGCACGATTTGATGCCTCACTCAGGGGTCTGTGACAAAAGCTGCAGGAGGAGTAGCGCGCCAAACTTTGTGTGGAAAAATAATAATAATTATAATAATAAAAATAATAAGTATGCAAGAGAACAATAGTGATGCTTTGCCTATGGCAAGCACCACTAATAATAATAATAATAAGTTTAAATAGGATTTCAGTAAGTTGGCTTTCTCAAGCCAACCTAACTAGATTAAAAAGTTTGAGTACAAACTTTAGGTTGGCTTGAGAAAGCCTAGCATAAAGTTTGAAGTAGTTGTAAAAGTTTGAAGATTTAAGGTTTTTAGTTTGATGTATTTATAAGTAGTAGTTTTCAAAGTTCAAAGTTTAGAGATTATAAAACCATTCAGTCTATCAAATAGATAGATAGATAGATAGATAGATAGATAGATATTGACCCTCAGATAGATAAATAGATAGATAGATAGATATTGACCCTCAGAAAGAGAGAGAGAGATAGATAGATAGATAGATAGTCATTGACCCTTAGATATATATATAGATAGATAGATAGATAGATAGATAGATAGATAGATAGATAGATAGATAGAGTATGACCCACAGATAGATAGATAGATAGTTATTGACCCTCAGATAGATAGATAGATAGATAGATAGATATTGACCCTCAGAAAGATAGATAGATAGATAGACAGATAGATAGATAGATATATTATTTTTTACTTGGTTGCTAGGGTAACCCAATCTGGTTGCTAGGCAGTTTCCAGGGTGATCCTTATCAAGCCTCCTTTTCATTCTGAGTGAATAGTCAACCCAGAAGTCTCTACGATTTTCTGTTGCATAGATATGTAATTTGTTACTTAGTTGCTAGGGTAACCATATCTGGTTGATAGGCAGTTACCAGAGTGATACATATCAAGGCTACTTTTCATTCTGAGTGAAATAATTCAAACAGGAAGTCTATACGATTTTCTGGTGCAGTGATATGTGATTTGTTACTTGTTGCTAGGGTAACCCCATCTGGTTGCTAGGCAGTTACCAAAGTAATACTCATAAGGCTCCTTGCAATCCTGTGTGAAATATGTCAACCCCTAAGTCTCTACGATTTTCTGGTTCAAAGATATGTGATTTGTTACTTGGTTGCTAGGGTAACCGCATCTGGTTGCTAGGCAGTTACCAGAGTGATATATATCAAGGCAACTTTCCATCTTGAGTAAAATAAGTGAAACAGGAAGTCTCTACGATTTTCTGATGCAGAGTTATGTGATTTGTTACTTGGTTGCTAGGGTAAGCCCTTGTCGTTGCTAGGCAGTTACCAGAGTGATACTTTTCAAGACTCCTTGCTATCCTGAGTAAAATAAGTCAAACAGGAAGTCTCCACGATTTTCTGGTGAAGAGATATATTATTTGTTACTTGGTTGCTAGGGTAACCCCATCTGGTTGCTATGCAGTTACCAGGGTGATACTTATCAAGCCTCCTTTACATCCTGAGTGAATTATGTCAACCCGGAAGTCTCTACGATTTTCTGTTGCAGAGATATGTGATTTGTTACTTGGTTGCTAGGGTAACCGCATCTGGTTTCTAGGCAGTTACCAGAGTGATACATATCAAGGCTACTTTCCATCCTGAGTGAAATAAGTGAAACAGAAAGTCTCTATGATTTTCTGGTGCAGAGATATGTGATTTGTTACTTGGTTGCTAGGGTAACCCCATCTGGTTGCTAGGCAGTTACCAAGGTGATACTCATAAGGCTCCTTGCAATCCTGTGTGAAATATGTCAACCCATAAGTCTCTACGATGTTCTGGTTCAAAGATATGTGATTTGTTACTTGGTTGCTAGGGTAACCACATCTGGTTGCTAGGCAGTTACCAGAGTGATACATATCAAGGCTACTTTCCATCCTGAGTGAAATAAGTGAAACAGGAAGTCTCTACGATTTTCTGGTGCAGAGATATGTGATTTGTTACTTGGTTGCTAGGGTAACCCCATCTGGTTGCTAGGCAGTTACCAAAGTGATACTCATAAGGCTCCTTGCAATCCTGAGTGAAATATGTCAACCCCTAAGTCTCTACGATGTTCTGGTTCAAAGATATGTGATTTGTTATTTGGTTGCTAGGGTAACCCTGTCTGGTTACTATGCAGTTACTAGGGTGATACTTGTCAAGCCTCCTTTCCATACTGAGTGAACAAAGTCAACCTGGATGCTACAATACTGTGGATATGAAGATTTTAGGTCATTACTTATTGGCTGCTTGATAAAAGAAATCCTCTGAGGGTGAGAGAGAGGGAGAGACGCAGGGCTGACAGGCCCTTTTTTGTCTGTGTGTGTGAAAATGTCAGTTGGGATTTAAATTTCTGAACATTCCGCAATGTTAAGTCAATGGGAGTTTTTCCGAGTTTTGATCGTCATTTTTAGGAAAACCGTAAGTCCGATCAGTTAGAAAAGATATAGCACCGGAAATGTATTGACGTAGTGTGTGTGTGCGCGTTGGGTGCGAAAATTCAACATGGCAGCGCGCCGCTGCTAGAAAAAGATAAACCTTTTTTTTTATTTTTCTTCTCTCTCTCTCGCTTTTTCCGTAACAACATCACCCGCTTTAAACCTAACTCAAAACCTGGATTTCAACTCGGACCTGGACCAACTGGAGGATTACATTGACCATCACTTCAACAGACTTTGTACAATGGGCCGATCACGCAAAGCCAAAAAACCACGCACTTCGGATTCTCCCTTATCAACCGATTCACTGCCGTCACCAACATCACCAGCATCCACTCCTATCAAAACAAACTGCTGTTCCGACATACTTTTATCAATCGACGAGCGCTTATCTAACTTGGATTCTAGACTCTCACTAATCGAAGTACTGCACAAAGAATTTCAAAACCTCCGCCATAGCCTGGAACACAGTCAACAACAAGTCGATTCGCTCACAGAAGAAAACAAATCACTGAAAAGCTCCGTGGACACACTCACTGCAAAACTTTCCACTGCAAACACTCAACTTACCTCCGTCATCGCTGAGAACAAAGCCGTGCAAGAAACCATCCTGGATATACAGTCACGAAGTATGAGAGACAATCTAATCTTCTCCGGCATTCCCGAATCATCCACCGAAGACCCCGAAAAATCTGTTAAGGACTTCATGGTTAACCAGCTCAAACTTACACCAGAGACTGTAGAGCACATCACTTTCCATCGCGTTCACCGTTTAGGACAGAAACCCATCAACTCCACCCGTTCCCGGCCCATCATCGCCAAATTTGAACATTTCAAGCAAAAAGTACTGGTTCAGCGACAAGGACGGCAGCTCAAAGGGACTCATTACGGACTCAACGACCAATATCCACAAGAGATCATCCGCAGACGTAAGCTACTTTTCCCCATCCGTAAGACAATGATCAACCAAGGTAAAAAAGCAATCATCACAGTGGACAAATTATATATTGATGGACAATTGTTTAGAGACAAAGACATTACTCCCTGGCTTTACTAATTATTGAAACTAGCAATGTAAAATTTCCAATCCGTTTATGCTCAATTTATATTCAATTCATAATCTTCATATTCTTTCATTAAACCACTTGCACCACGCACGTACATTGTATTCTAAATGCACCTAAATAGCCTTGCTCACTGTTTATATGTTCTGTTGTTGGTTATAGGTATCTATGTTTTCCCTGTTTTATTTGTCATTTGGTGTTATAGATTTACACACACACACACACACAACCACATTCACATCCATACACACAGACTTATACTCACACAAGGTAACTATGAAATGTACATTATAGGTTCATGCAATTAAAATTCTTAACTTGGAATATTCGTGGAGTTGGTTCACAAACAAAAAAAAATAAAGTTTTAAATTACCTAAAAAATACACAAGCAGATATATGTCTAATACAGGAAACACACCTCTCACAATATACACAAAACAGCTTAAAAACTACACATTTTAACCACTGTTTTTCCTCCCACTATAATTCAAAACAAAGAGGAGTATGCATCTTAATAAACAAAAAAATACAGTTTAACCACCATACAACCATTTCAGATCCTGAAGGCCGTTTTATCATTATTAACATTTCAATCAATAATAATCCAATTACAATTGGCAACATTTATGGACCAAACTCTGATGATTCCTCCTTCTTTGCAAATTTCTTTTCCTCTCTTTCAAACATTTCCAACGGTCCAATAATTATAGGGGGAGACTATAACACTGTAATCAATCCATCATTTGACAGGTCAAAACATACAGGAAAATCTTGGCAGTCCTCCAAAACAATAAAACAGTTCATGAGTGATTTTGGTCTTGGTGATGGTTGGAGGCTACAACACCCACTCGTCAGAGAATACACCTTTTATTCTAATGTCCACCAAACCTACTCCCGCATTGATTTCTTTCTAACCAGTAATTCAATCATACCAAATATCTTAGAAACCAAAATACATCCGATCATTATTAGTGACCATTCTCCAGTAACTCTCACATGGAATCCATCTGCAATACCAAAGCACCCCACCAGATGGCGTTTTAATACATCACTCTTGAAAGATCCAGAATTTGACAGCTACTTCAAGAGAGAGTGGACATCCTTCCTTGAAATAAATGACTCTCCAAAGTCGTCAGCATCACTGCTCTGGGAAACATGGAAAGTAGTTTTACGGGGGAAAATTATATCATATTCAGTACATAAAAAAAAAAGGACAGAGAAAAAGAAGTCCAACTGGAAGAAAGAATAAAAGAATTAGAAATTTTACATGCAAATAATCAATCAGAAAGCATCTATAAAGAAATTACAGAAAAAAAAAATTTGCTTAATGAAATAATAAACAAAAGAAACCAGTTTCTGATTCACAGGCTCCGTCAAGAAACTTTTCACCATAGCAATAAATCCGGAAAATATTTAGCCAGTCAAATTAAAAGAAATAAAGAAAGAACAGCTATAACCTCCATCAGAAACTCGGCAGGGAAGCTAACCAATTCACCAGTTGAGATAAACAAGATATTTCAAGATTACTATACAAAATTATACTCATCTGATCTGGACCCAAACCAAGAAGACATAACCCAATTCCTCGATAACACCATTCTACCAAAACTCAACATGGAACAAGTAAACACACTAGAATTACCAATCACAGAAAAAGAACTTCACTCCGCATTGAAAAGCATGCAAAATAATAAAGCACCAGGTCCAGATGGCTTCCCTGTTGAGTTCTACGAACATTTTTGGTCAACCTTATACCCACTATTTAGCAGAACAATAACAGAAATAAAACATAACGCAAAGTTCCCTTCCCATATGAATACAGCACTTATATCACTCATTCCCAAACCTAACAAAGACCACAACTTCACATCTAACTATCGTCCTATCTCACTTATAAATGTCGACATAAAAATTATTAGCAAAGCATTAGCCCATAGAATTGAACAAATTATACCGTATATAATCCATCCTGATCAGACCGGCTTTATAAAAGGTAGACATGCATCCAATAATACCCGCAGATTATACAATTTAATGCACTACTCATCAGTACAACAGAAAGATACTCTCATTGCCACATTAGACGCCGAAAAAGCTTTTGATAGGGTCAACTGGAAATTTTTATTCACCACGTTACAAAAATTCCGCTTTGGAGAGTCATTTATTAACTGGATCAAGATTTTATACACATCACCATCAGCCACAGTCACAACCAATGGACTAACATCACAAAGCTTCACACTGCACAGGGGGACGAGGCAGGGATGTCCACTCTCTCCATCCCTATTCACGATTTTTATTGAACCTTTAGCAGCAGCTATCCGTCAAAACCCAGCAATCAAAGGTATTGAAACACCTCAACAAACACATAAAATCTCACTTTATGCAGATGATATCCTACTATATATACAAGAACCCCTAGCATCTACTCAAGAAATAATTAAAACAATCCAGTCCTTCTCAAAAATATCAGATTATGCAATAAACTGGAATAAATCTTCCATCCTCCCTTTACATAAAACCAAATGGGATGTGGCACCCCATCAATCACCAATACCTATATGTCATGATCACATCACTTACTTAGGCATTAAGATTTCCTCCAGACTGTCAGAGTTGGTAACACTCAACTTCACACCACTGCTAAAAAAAATAGAAGACGATTTGCTCAGGTGGCTCAACCTTCCAATCTCCATAATCGGCAGGATAGCAGCAATAAAAATGACGATTTTACCGAAAATTAATTACCTATTCTCAATGATTCCAACCCACCCCACACTCACCTGGTTTAAATCACTAGACTCCATTATAACTCGCTTCTACTGGAAAAATAAAACGCCAAGGATAAAACTCACTACACTACAAAAAAGTAAGGTTCAAGGAGGACTAGAAGCACCAAATTTCCAATATTACTCAATGGCTAACCAACTGCAATACATATACAAATGGATTCACCCCACCCAATCTGATATTATATGGCTAGATATAGAACAATCACTATGCAAAGAATTAAATATAGCTGACATACCGTTTCTCACCAAATCAATTAAACAACACACATGTTTTAATGCAGTAACTATAGCCGCCACTCTGACAGCCTGGTGGAAATTTCACCAAATCACAAATTCTACATTAGCTCCATCTAACCTCACCCAACTATGGAACAACCGTGACTTTATAAGCAATAAAAAAACATTGAATTTTCACACATGGGCGGAAAGGGGTATCACCCACATTAAGCATATTTTCAAATCTAACACATTTAGACCATTTCCGCAACTGGCCCAGGAGTATGGCATCGGGAGCAACGAATTTTTAAAATACCTACAAATCAAATCTTCTGTTCTGACAAAAATAAACATCAGAGACACAAATTTAGAACTTCCACCGGCAATATCAGACTTGGTCAACATTTTCTCCCCAAAGAAACTTCTCTCTAAAATATACAAAATGATTTCAAACCAACTTCAGACCATATACTTACCAACAATAAAATGGGAAAACGATCTTTCAATAGCCCCTGATGCCAACTTCTGGACCCAAATCTGTAAAAACATATATCTCATGTCCAAAAATGCAAATCTTCAGTTAATACAATACAAAATACTTCACAGAACACATTACACGGGCAATAGATTAGCTAAAATGGGTTTCACATCAGAAGTTTGCACACATTGCAATCAAAATTCTACAGATACATACATCCATGCAACCTGGCACTGCACTCCAATCAAACACTTTTGGGAAGAGGTCACACAGTCACTATCCACTATAGTTGGCTGCCACATCCCACTGTCGCCTTCTCTTTGCTTGCTGGGGGACCTCACAATAATCACTGATAAAACTATAAACTCTAAAATACTCCTCATAGCTCTAACCATCGCCAAGAAAACTATCCTCATGAACTGGAAAACTAGAAATAAATTACACATTAACATTTGGAAAAATCTTATTACAGACTTCATTACAATGGAATACGCATCTCCCCTTCATAATTACGCATCTGAAACTGACCTCTGCCGTCCAACACTTTCTGACCTCTTACAGCTATGAATAACTTTCTCTGTTTTCAACTCCGACTCCTCCCACCTTCTTAATCAACCCATGAATATTAATGCATTTTAGTTGTTTGAACTTGTTTCTGTTATCATTGTTATTACTATCTTTACTGTTACTGTTATGATTACTATTTTCACTTTTATTTTTTCATTGTTGTAATTGCTGTTGTTGCTGTCTTTTGCTTTCACCATTGCGATCACCACTGCCATCATCATTATCATTTATTATTAATATTATTATTATCATTATTATTATAATCATCAATATTGCCATTGTCAGTGCTGTATTGGAATTAAGTGTCATTGTCATCACTACTGCAATAATTTCCCCCTTATCTCTTCATGGGTTTTTAATGCACCACAACATAGAATAGGGAAAAAAAAAAAAAAAAAAAAAAAGGAATATGTATATATGGAAAACCTCACAAACACCAAGGCAGGCAAGACAGGCGAGAAGTGGTTTCAACGGGACAGCATCTCTGTCCCAATTTGAGACACTCTCGCACTGTACTCCCTCTTTTAATGCACCTTAGACATTGCACATAACACACACAAAAAAAAAAAACAAAAAAAAATAATAATAAAATAGGAAAAGATAGGGACTGATGAGATGTGGGGGAAGGTTATCTTGTATTATCTTATTATATCATCTTTTATTTTATACAGGACTGACAATGGCAATTGTTACATAGGAGGAAGGATGGAAATAAAAATCGACCAACACAATATTGGCAATATGGTGGTAGTGGGGAGTGGGGTGGTGATGGTAATGACAATGGTAAAAAATAAAAAATGGTTACTTTGTTTACGCATACACATACACATACCCACACTCACACCCGCTCACATACACACTTAGAGCAAACACTTAAATCATTCTTATGTCACTTATGGAATTATGGATTTATAAGATTGCTCACTACTGCACTATGTTGGTTTGTATGTATGTCTGACTGTTAAATAAAATTTAAAAAAAAAAAAAAAAGAAAAAAAAAGAAAAAAAAAAAAGAAAGAAAAGATATAGCACACTATTCGGGATTAGTCTGAAGGTCTGTGCCGAGTTTGGTGCATGTAGATTAAAAGCTCTAGGAGGAGTTAGATTTAGAAATTTAGTCTCAGAATAATAATAATAATAATAATAAGTTTAAATAGGATTTCAGTAAGTTGGCTTTCTCAAGCCAACCTAATAATAATAAGTTTAAATAGGATTTCAGTAAGTTGGCTTTCTCAAGCCAACCTAATAATAATAAGTTTAAATAGGATTTCAGTAAGTTGGCTTTCTCAAGCCAACCTAACTAGATTAAAAAGTTTGAGTACAAACTTTAGGTTGGCTTGAGAAAGCCTAGCATAAAGTTTGAAGTAGTTGTAAAAGTTTGAAGATTTACGGTTTCTAGTTTGATGTAATTATAAGTAGTAGTTTTCAAAGTTCAAAGTTTAGAGATTATAAAACCATTCAGTCTATCAAATAGATTAGATAGATAGATAGATAGATAGATAGATAGATAGATATTGACCCTCAGATAGATAGATAGATAGATAGATAGATAGATAGATAGATAGAGTATGACCCATAGATAGATAGATAGATAGATATTGACCCTCAGACAGATAGATAGATAGATAGATAGATAGATAGTCATTGACCCTTAGATAGATAGATAGATATTGACCGTCAGATATATAGATAGACAGATAGTCATTGACCCTGAGATATAGATAGATAGAGTATGACCCACAGATAGATAGATAGATAGTTATTGACCCGCAGATAGTTAGATAGATAGATAGATAGATATTGACCCTCAGATAGATAGATAGATAGATAGATAGATAGATAGATAGATAGATAGATATTGACCATCAGAAAGATAGATAGATAGATAGATAGATAGATAGATAGATAGATAGACATATAATTTTTTACTTGGTTGCTAGGGTAACCCAATCTGGTTGCTAGGCAGTTTCCAGGGTGATCCTTATCAAGCCTCCTTTTCATTCTGAGTGAATAAAGTCAACACGGAAGTCTCTATGATTTTCTGTTGCATAGATATGTGATTTGTTACTTGGTTGCTAGGGTAACCATATCTGGTTGATAGGCAGTTACCAGAGTGATATATATCAAGGCTACTTTCCATCTTGAGTAAAATAAGTGAAACAGGAAGTCTCTACGATTTTCTGTTGCAGAGTTATGTGATTTGTTACTTGGTTGCTAGGGTAAGCCCTTGTCGTTGCTAGGCAGTTACCAGAGTGATACTTATCAAGCCTCCTTTCCATCCTGAGTGAATTATGTCAACCCGGAAGTCTCTACGATTTTCTGGTGCAGAGATATGTGATTTGTTAGTTGGTTGCTAGGGTAACCCCATCTGGTTGCTAGGCAGTTACTAAGGTGATACTCATAAGGCTCCTTGCAATCCTGTGTGAAATATGTCAACCCCTAAGTCTCTACGATTTTCTGGTTCAAAGATATGTGATTTGTTACTTGGTTGCTAGGGTAACCATATCTGATTGATAGGCAGTTACCAGAGTGATACATATCAAGGCTACTTTCCATTCTGAGTGAAATAATTCAAACAGGAAGTCTATACGATTTTCTGGTGCAGAGATATGTGATTTGTTACTTGGTTGCTAGGGTAACCCCATCTGGTTGCTAGGCAGTTACCAAAGTGATACTCATAAGGCTCCTTGCAATCCTGTGTGAAATATGTCAACCCCTAAGTCTCTACGATTTTCTAGTTCAAAGATATGTGATTTGTTACTTGGTTGCTACGGTAACCGCATCTGGTTGCTAGGCAGTTACCAGAGTGATACATATCAAGGCTACTTTCCATCTTGAGTGAAATAAGTGAAACAGGAAGTCTCTATGAATTTCTGGTGCAGAGTTATGTGATTTGTTACTTTGTTGCTAGGGTAAGCCCTTGTCGTTGCTAGGCAGTTACCAGAGTGATACTTTTCAAGAATCCTTGCTATCCTGAGTGAAATAAGTCAAACAGGAAGTCTCTACGATTTTCTGGTGAAGAGATATATTATTTGTTACTTGGTTGCTAGGGTAACCCCATCTGGTTGCTATGCAGTTACCAGGGTGATACTTATCAAGCCTCCTTTCCATCCTGAGTGAATTATGTCAACCCGGAAGTCTCTACGATTTTCTGTTGCAGAGATATGTGATTTGTTACTTGGTTGCTAGTGTAACCGCATCTGGTTGCTAGGCAGTTACCAGAGTTATACATATCAAGGCTACTTTCCATCCTGAGTGAAATAAGTGAAACAGGAAGTCTCTACGATTTTCTGGTGCAGAGATATGTGATTTGTTACTTGGTTGCTAGGGTAAACACATCTGCTTGCTAGGCAGTTACCAAAGTGATACTCATAAGGCTCCTTGCAATCCTGTGTGAAATATGTCAACCCCTAAGTCTCTACGATGTTCTGGTTCAAAGATATGTGATTTGTTACTTGGTTGCTAGGGTAACCCTGTCTGGTTGCTATGCAGTTACCAGGGTGATACATATCAAGGCTACTTTCCATCCTGAGTGAAATAAGTGAAACAGGAAGTCTCTATGATTTTCTGGTGCAGAGATATGTGATTTGTTAGTTGGTTGCTAGGGTAACCATCTGGTTGCTAGGCAGTTACCAAGGTGATACTCATAAGGCTCCTTGCAATCCTGTGTGAAATATGTCAACCCCTAAGTCTCTACTATGTTCTGGTTCAAAGATATGTGATTTGTTACTTGGTTGCTAGGGTAACCACATCTGGTTGCTAGGCAGTTACCAGAGTGATACATATCAAGCCTCCTTTCCATCCTGAGTGAAATAAGTGAAACAGGAAGTCTCTACGATTTTCTGGTGCAAAGATATGTGATTTGTTACTTGGTTGTTAGGGTAACCACATCTGGTTGCTAGGCAGTTACCAAAGTGATACTCATAAGGCCCCTTGCAATCCTGTGTGAAATATGTCAACCCCTAAGTCTCTACCATGTTCTGGTTCAAAGATATGTGATTTGTTACTTGGTTGCTAGGGTAACCACATCTGGTTACTAGGCAGTTACCAGAGTGATACATATCAAGGCTACTTTCCATCCTGAGTGAAATAAGTGAAACAGGATGTCTGTATGATTTTCTGGTGCAGAAATATGTGATTTGTTATTTGGTTGCTAGGGTAACCCTGTCTGGTTGCTATGCAGTTACCAGGGTGATACTTATCAAGCCTCCTTTCCATACTGAGTGAATCAAGTCAACCTGGAAGCTACTATACTGTGGCTATGAAGATTTTAGGTCATTACTTATTGGCTGCTTGATAAAAGAAATCCTCTGAGGGAGAGAGAGAGGGAGAGACACAGGGCTGACAGGCCCTTTTTCGTCTGTGTGTGTGAAAACGTCAGTTGGGATTTAAATTTCTGAACATTCTGCAATGTTAATCAATGGGAGTTTTTCCGAGTTTTGATCGTCATTTTTAGGAAAACCGTAAGTCCGATCAGTTAGAAAAGATATAGCACACTATTCGGGATTAGTCTGAAGGTCTGTGCCGAGTTTGGTGCATGTAGCTTAAAAGCTCTACGAGGAGTTACATTTAGAAATTTAGTCTCAGAATAATAATAATAATAATAATAATAACTAGATTAAAAAGTTTGAGAACAAACTTTAGGTTGGCTTGAGAAAGACTAGCATGAAAATTTGTAGTTGTAAAAGTTTGAAGATTGAAGGTTTTTAGTTTGATGACCTGAGTGAAATAAGTCATCCCAGAAGTCTCTACGATGTTCTGGTGCAGAGTTATGTGATTTGTTACTTGGTTTCTAGGGTAAGCCCAAGTCGTTAATAGGCAGTTACCAGAGTGATACTTTTCAAGCCTCCTTTCCATCCTGAGTGAATTAAGTCAACCCAGAAGTCTCTACTATTTTCTGGAGCAGAAATATATGATTTGTTACTTGGTTCCTAGGGAAACAATGTCTGGTTGCTAGGCAGTTACTAAAGTGATACATATCAAGGCTTCTTTCATTTCTGAATGAAATAAGTCAAACTGGAAGTCTCTACAATTTTCTGGTGCAGAGATATGTGATTTGTTACTTTGTTGCTAGGGTAACCCCATCTGGTTGCTAGGCAGTTACCAAAGAGATACTCGTAAGGCTCCTTGCAATCCTGAGTGAAATATGTCAACCCCTAAGTCTCTACGATGTTCTGGTACAAAGATATGTGATTTGTTACTTGGTTGCTAGGGTAACCACATCTGGTTGCTAGGCAGTCATCAGGGTGATCCTTAACATGGCTCCTTGCCATCCTGAGTGAAATATGTCAACCAGGAATTCTCTATGATTTTCTGTTGCAGAGAAAATTGATTTGTTATTTGGTTGCTAGGGTAACCCTGTCTGGTTGCTATGCATTTTCCAGGGTGATACTTATCAAGCATCCTTTCCATCCTGAGTGAATAAAGTCAACCCGAAAATCTCTACGATTTTCTAGTGCAGAGATATGTGATTTCTTACTTGGTTGCTAGGGTAACCCCATCTGTTTGCTAGGCAGTTAACAAGGTGACAACCAACATTGCTCCTTGCCATCCTGAGTGAAATAATTCAACCCGTAAGTCTCTACAATGTTCTGGTGAAGATATATTTGATTTGTAGCTTGGTTGCTAGGGTAACCCCATCTGGTTGATAGGCAGTTACCTAGGTGACAGCCACCAATGCTAATTGCCATCCTGAGTGAAAAAAGTCAACCCAGGTAGTCTATATGATTTTATAATACAGAGATTTGTGATTTATTACTTGGTTGCTAGGGTAAACCCATCTGGTTGCTAGGCAGTTACCAAGGTGCCAGCCAACAATGCTCCTTGCCACCCTGAGTGAAATAAGTCAACCCGGAAGTCTCTACGATTTTCTGGTGCAGAGATATGTGATTTGTTACTTGGTTGCAAGGGTAAACCCATCTGGTTGCTAGGCAGTTACCAGGGTGATACTTATCAAGTGTACTTTCCATTCTGTGTGAAAAAAGTCAACTCGGAAGTCTCTACGATTTTGTAGTGCAAAGATATGAGATTTGTTACTTGGTTGCTATGGTAAACCCATCTATTTGCTAGGCAGTTACCAGGGTGATATTTATCAAGTCTACTTTCCATCCTGAGTGAAATAAGTCAACCCGGAAGTCTCTACGTCATTCTGATCCTAAGATACACATCTTAGTGATTTTGAATGGATGTCAATGGTTCTTTGTAGCTAGGGTGCTTTAAATGGTTGCTAGGGCGTGGCTAAGTAGTTCACATGATGAAAGCTGAAGACTGATTACTCACCCAATGAAAACAAAGCAACTATCATGTCTCTAGGACATTCTGATCTGAAGATATCTTACTGTAATTGAAATCAATAAATGTGGTTGCTAGGGTGCTCTAAATTGTTGCTAGGGAGTGGCTTGGCAGCTGCCAATGATGAATCTCCAAAGGCTGCTTGTCAGTATGAATGATATAAACCAACTCCCATGCTTCTGTGACATTCAGAATGGAAGATATCTCTCTTTGGATTTTGGTTGCTAAGGTGCTCAAAAATGGTTACTAGGGAGGGGCTAGGAAGTGTTGAGGGGATTCATGATTGGCTGTTTTACTGCCCCAAGTCAAACAAGACCACCCGCGTGTTTCTATGATAATTCAGTCCGGAGAAATCCCTTTGATCTCTTTCAATGGAAGTCTATGGGACTTGTTGCTAAGGTGTTGTAAATGGTTGCTAGGGCGTGGCTTGATAGCTTCACAATGATCCTGAGAGACTGATTGGTCGTCCGAGTAAAATGAGCCCGCCCCCTTGTTTCTAAGACACTGTGATCCAGAGTTATGTTCAATACAAAATCTACCATTGACTTAACATTGGGGCAAATTTGGGCAACTCCTGCCCCCCAGGGGTGCAACTTTTACCCCATTGTGAGGTATGTTCTCACAGAGCCTGTCAGCCTCTTCAAATGTGGTAAATCACACGTCTCTGTGAAATCCTCGCTCTGAGCTATGACTCGTCAAAGTTCGGCGCAATGTTAAGTCAATGGGATTTTTTGCCCAATTTTTTGCCCCTGGGGCAAATACCGTACCCCCGATCACTTATAAAAGTCATAGCACACCATTCCCAAATAATCCGCACGATTTGATGCCTCATTCGTGGGTCTGTGACCAAAAAATTTTGCCAAAAATTCCATTGACTTACATTGGGGCAACTTTGGGCAGCTCCTGCCCCCCAGGGGTAAAACTTTTACCCCATTGTGAGGTATGTTCTCACAGAGCCTGTCAGCCTCTTCAAATGTGGTACATCACACGTGTCTGCGAAATCCTCGCTCTGAGCTATTACTCGTCAAAGTTCGGCGCAATGTTAAGTCAATGGGATTTTTTGCCCAATTTTTTGCCCCTGGGGCAAATACCGTACCCCCGATCACTTATAGTAGTCATAGCACACCATTCCCAAATAATCTGCACGATTTGATGCCTCACTCAGGGGTCTGTGACAAAAGCTGCGGGAGGAGTAGCGCGCCAAACTATGTGTGGAATAATAATAATTATAATAATAATAACTAGAATGTACATTTCCTGAAGAAAATGTGAATGGTGCTTGCCGTGGCAAAATTTCTTACCACAATGTTCCACCTACTGCCCAAAGTTGAAAGAGGCCACCCCCATGACAGTAGGATGTTCTGGTGCAGAGATATAGGTGTTGTTCCATGGTTGCTAGGGAAACCCATCTGGTTGATATGCAGTTACTAAGGTGACAGCCACCAATGCTACTTACCATCCTGAGTAAAATAAGTCAATCCGGAAGTCTCTACGATTTTGTAGTACAGAGATATGTGATTTGTTTCTTGGTTGCTAGGGTAACCCCATCTTGTTGCTAGGCAGATACCAGAGTGATACATATCAAGGCTACTTTCCATCCTGAGTGAAATAAGTGAAACAGGTAGTCTCTACGATTTTCTGGTGCAGAGATATGTGATTTGTTACTTGGTTGCTAGGGTAACCCCATCTGGTTGCTAGGCAGTTACCAGAGTGATACATATCAAGGCTATTTTCCATCCTGAGTGAATAAAGTCAACCCGGAAGTCTCTATGATTTTCTGTTGCAGAGATATGTGATTTGTTACTTGGTTGCTAGGGTAATCACATCTGGTTGCTAGGCAGTTACCAGAGTGATACATATCAAGGCTACTTTCCATCCTGAGTGAAATAAGTCAACCCGGAAGTCTCTCTGATTTTCTGTTGCAGAGATATGTGATTTGTTACTTGGTTGCTAGGGTAATCACATCTGGTTGCTAGGCAGTTACCAGGGTGATACATATCAAGGCTACTTTCCATCCTGAGTGAATAAAGTCAACCCGGAAGTCTCTATGATTTTCTGTTGCAGAGATATGTGATTTGTTACTTGGTTGCTAGGGTAACTGCATCTGGTTGCTAGGCAGTTACCAGAGGGATACATAAAGGCTACATTCCATCCTGAGTGAAATAAGTGAAACAGGAAGTCTCTATGATATTCTGGTGCAGAGATATGTGATTTGTTACTTGGTTGCTAGGGTAAACACATCTGGTTGCTAGGGAGTTACCAAAGTGATACTCATAAGGCTCCTTGCAATCCTGTGTGAAATATGTCAACCCCTAAGTCTCTACGATGTTCTAGTTCAAAGATATGTGATTTGTTACTTGGTTGCTAAGGTAACCCTGTCTGGTTGCTATGCAGTTACCAGAGTGATACATATCAAGGCTACTTTCCATCCTGAGTGAAATAAGTGAAACAGGTAGTCTCTACGATTTTCTGGTGCAGCGATATGTGATTTGTTACTTGGTTGCTAGGGTAACCCCGTCTGGTTGCTAGGCAGTTACCAGAGTGATACATATCAAGGCTACTTTCCATCCTGAGTGAATAAAGTCAACCCGGAAGTCTCTATGATTTTCTGTTGCAGAGATATGTGATTTGTTACTTGGTTGCTAGGGTAATCACATCTGGTTGCTAGGCAGTTACCAGAGTGATACATATCAAGGCTACTTTCCATCCTGAGTGAAATAAGTCAACCCGGAAGTCTCTATGATTTTCTGTTGCAGAGATATGTGATTTGTTACTTGGTTGCTAGGGTAATCACATCTGGTTGCTAGGCAGTTACCAGGGTGATACTTATCAAGCCTCCTTTCCATCCTGAGTGAATTATGTCAACCCGGAAGTCTCTACGATTTTCTGGTGCAGAGATATGTGATTTGTTAGATGGTTGCTAGGGTAACCCCATCTGGTTGCTAGGCAGTTACCAAGGTGATACTCATAAGGCTCCTTGCAATCCTGTGTGAAATATGTCAACCCCTAAGTCTCTACGATGTTCTGGTTCAAAGATATGTGATTTGTTACTTGGTTGCTAGGGTAACCGCATCTGGTTGCTAGGCAGTTACCAGAGGGATACATATCAAGGCTACTTTCCATCCTGAGTGAAATAAGTGAAACAGGTAGTCTCTACGATTTTCTGGTGCAGAGATATGTGATTTGTTACTTGGTTGCTAGGGTAACCCCGTCTGGTTGCTAGGCAGTTACCAGAGTGATACATATCAAGGCTACTTTCCATCCTGAGTGAATAAAGTCAACCCTGAAGTCTCTATGATTTTCTGTTGCAGAGATATGTGATTTGTTACTTGGTTGCTAGGGTAATCACATCTGGTTGCTAGGCAGTTACCAGAGTGATACATATCAAGGCTACTTTCCATCCTGAGTGAAATAAGTGAAACAGGAAGTCTCTACGATTTTCTGGTGCAGAGAAATGTGATTTGTTAGTTGGTTGCTAGGGTAAGCCCTTGTCGTTGCTAGGCAGTTACCAGAGTGATACTTTTCAAGACACCTTGCTATCCTGAGTAAAATAAGTCAAACAGGAAGTCTCTACGATTTTCTGGTGAAGAGATATATTATTTGTTACTTGGTTGCTAGGGTAACCCCATCTGGTTGCTATGCAGTTACCAGGGTGATACTTATCAAGCCTCCTTTCCATCCTGAGTGAATTATGTCAACCCGGAAGTCTCTACGATTTTCTGGTGCAGAGATATGTGATTTGTTAGATGGTTGCTAGGGTAACCCCATCTGGTTGCTAGGCAGTTACCAAGGTGATACTCATAAGGCTCCTTGCAATCCTGTGTGAAATATGTCAACCCCTAAGTCTCTACGATGTTCTGGTTCAAAGATATGTGATTTGTTACTTGGTTGCTAGGGTAACCGCATCTGGTTGCTAGGCAATTACCAGAGGGATACTTATCAAGGCTACTTTCCATCCTGAGTGAAATAAGTGAAACAGGAAGTCTCTATGATTTTTTGGTGCAGAGATATGTGATTTGTTACTTGGTTGCTAGGGTAAACACATCTGGTTGCTAGGCAGTTACCAAAGTGATACTCATAAGGCTCCTTGCAATCCTGTGTGAAATATGTCAACCCCTAAGTCTCTACGATGTTCTGGTTCAAAGATATGTGATTTGTTACTTGGTTGCTAAGGTAACCCTGTCTGGTTGCTATGCAGTTACCAGAGTGATACATATCAAGGCTACTTTCCATCCTGAGTGAAATAAGTGAAACAGGTAGTCTCTACGATTTTCTGGTGCAGAGATATGTGATTTGTTACTTGGTTGCTAGGGTAACCCCGTCTGGTTGCTAGGCAGTTACCAGAGTGATACATATCAAGGCTACTTTCCATCCTGAGTGAATAAAGTCAACCCTGAAGTCTCTATGATTTTCTGTTGCAGAGATATGTGATTTGTTACTTGGTTGCTAGGGTAATCACATCTGGTTGCTAGGCAGTTACCAGAGTGATACATATCAAGGCTACTTTCCATCCTGAGTGAAATAAGTCAACCCGGAAGTCTCTCTGATTTTCTGTTGCAGAGATATGTGATTTGTTACTTGGTTGCTAGGGTAATCACATCTGGTTGCTAGGCAGTTACCAGAGTGATACATATCAAGGCTACTTTCCATCCTGAGTGAAATAAGTCAACCCGGAAGTCTCTCTGATTTTCTGTTGCAGAGATATGTGATTTGTTACTTGGTTGCTAGGGTAATCACATCTGGTTGCTAGGCAGTTACCACAGTGATACATATCAAGGCTACTTTCCATCCTGAGTGAAATATGTGACACAGGAAGTCACTACGATTTTCTGGTGCAGAGATATGTGATTTGTTACTTGGTTGCTAGGGTAACCCCATCTGGTTGCTAGGCAGTTACTAGAGTGATACATATCAAGGCTACTTTCCATCCTGAGTGAAATAAGTGAAACAGGAAGTCTATGATTTTCTGGTGCAGAGATATGTGATTTGTTATTTGGTTGCTAGGGTAACCCTGTCTGGTTGCTATGCAGTTACCAGGGTGATACTTATCAAGCCTCCTTTCCATACTGAGTGAATCAAGTCAACCTGGAAGCTACTATACTGTGGCTATGAAGATTTTAGGTCATTACTTATTGGCTGCTTGATAAAAGAAATCCTCTGAGGGAGAGAGAGAGGGAGAGACGCAGGGCTGACAGGCCCTTTTTTGTCTGTGTGTGTGAAAACGTCAGTTGGGATTTAAATTTCTGAACATTCCGCAATGTTAAGTCAATGGGAGTTTTTCCGAGTTTTGATCGTCATTTTTAGGAAAACCGTAAGTCCGATCAGTTAGAAAAGATATAGCACACTATTCGGGATTAGTCTGAAGGTCTGTGCCGAGTTTGGTGCATGTAGCTTAAAAGCTCTAGGAGGAGTTAGATTTAGAAATTTAGTCTCAGAATAATAATAACTAGATTAAAAAGTTTGAGTACAAACTTTAGGTTGGCTTGAGAAAGCCTAGCATAAAGTTTGAAGTAGTTGTAAAAGTTTGAAGATTTACGGTTTCTAGTTTGATGTAATTATAAGTAGTAGTTTTCAAAGTTCAAAGTTTAGAGATTATAAAACCATTCAGTCTATCAAATAGATTAGATAGATAGATAGATAGATAGATAGATAGATAGATAGATAGATAGATAGATAGATAGATAGATAGATAGATAGATAGATAGATAGATAGATAGATAGATAGATATTGACCCTCAGATAGATAGATAGATAGATAGATAGATAGATAGATAGAGTATGACCCATAGATAGATAGATAGATAGATAGATAGATAGATAGATAGATAGATATTGACCCTCAGATAGATAGATAGATAGATAGATAGTTATTGACCATCAGATAGATAGATAGATAGATAGATAGATAGTTATTGACCATCAGATAGATAGATAGATAGATAGATATTGACCATTAGATAGATAGATAGATAGATAGATATTGATCATCAGATAGATAGATAGATATTGACCCTCAGATAGATAGATAGATAGATAGAAAGATAGAAATATAGATTGATAGTCATTGACCCTTAGATAGATAGATAGATAGATAGATATTGAACGTCAGATATATAGATAGATAGATAGTCATTGACCCTGAGATATAGATAGATAGAGTATGAACCACAGATAGATAGATAGATAGATAGTTATTGACCCGCAGATAGTTAGATAGATAGATAGATAGATATTGACCCTCAGATAGATAGATAGATAGATAGATAGATAGTCATTGACTCTTAGATAGATAGATAGATATTGACCGTCAGATATATAGATAGACAGATAGTCATTGACCCTGAGATATAGATAGATAGAGTATGACCCACAGATAGATAGATAGATAGTTATTGACCCGCAGATAGTTAGATAGATAGATAGATAGATAGATATTGACCCTCAGATAGATAGATAGATAGATAGATAGATATTGACCATCAGAAAGATAGATAGATAGATAGATAGATAGATAGACAGATAGACAGATAGATATATAACTTTTTACTTGGTTGCTAGGGTAACCCAATCTGGTTGCTAGGCAGTTTCCAGGGTGATCCTTATCAAGCCTCCTTTTCATTCTGAGTGAATAAAGTCAACCCGGAAGTCTCTATGATTTTCTGTTGCATAGATATGTGATTTGTTACTTGGTTGCTAGGGTAACCATATCTGGTTGATAGGCAGTTACCAGAGTGATATATATCAAGTCTACTTTCCATCTTGAGTAAAATAAGTGAAACAGGAAGTCTCTACGATTTTCTGGTGCAGAGTTATGTGATTTGTTATTTGGTTGCTAAGGTAAGCCCTTGTCATTGCTAGGCAGTTACCAGAGTGATACTTATCAAGCCTCCTTTCCATCCTGAATAAATTATGTCAACCCGGAATTCTCTACGATTTTCTGGTGCAGAGATATGTGATTTGTTAGTTGGTTGCTAGGGTAACCCCATCTGGTTGCTAGGCAGTTACTAAGGTGATACTCATAAGGCTCCTTGCAATCCTGTGTGAAATATGTCAACCCCTAAGTCTCTACGATGTTCTGGTTCAAAGATATGTTATTTGTTACTTGGTTGCTAGGGTAACCGCATCTGGTTGCTAGGCAGTTACCAGAGGGATACATATCAAGGCTACTTTCCATCCTGAGTGAAATAAGTGAAACAGGAAGTCTCTATGATTTCCTGGTGCAGAGATATGTGACTTGTTACTTGGTTGCTAGGGTAAACACATCTGGTTGCTAGGCAGTTACCAAAGTGATACTCATAAGGCTCCTTGCAATCCTGTGTGAAATATGTCAACCCCTAAGTCTCTACGATGTTCTGGTTCAAAGATATGTGATTTGTTACTTGGTTGCTAAGGTAACCCTGTCTGGTTGCTATGCAGTTACCAGAATGATACATATCAAGGCTACTTTCCATCCTGAGTGAAATAAGTGAAACAGGTAGTCTCTACGATATAATGGTGCAGATATATGTGATTTGTTACTTGGTTGCTAGGTTGCTAGGGTAACCCCGTCTGGTTACTAGGCAGTTACCAGAGTGATACATATCAAGGCTACTTTCCATCCTGAGTGAATAAAGTCAACCCGGAAGTCTCTATGATTTTCTGTTGCAGAGATATGTGATTTGTTACTTGGTTGCTAGGGTAATCACATCTGGTTGCTAGGCAG
Organism: Moxostoma hubbsi; assembly: GCA_032164185.1. NCBI lineage: Eukaryota > Metazoa > Chordata > Actinopteri > Cypriniformes > Catostomidae > Moxostoma > Moxostoma hubbsi. The sequence goes on along the minus strand of JAVLUX010000031.1, from coordinate 4,752,521 downwards.
TTACCAGAGTGATACATATCAAGGCTACTTTCCATCCTGAGTGAAATAAGTCAACCCGGAAGTCTCTCTGATTTTCTGTTGCAGAGATATGTGATTTGTTACTTGGTTGCTAGGGTAATCACATCTGGTTGCTAGGCAGTTACCAGAGTGATACATATCAAGGCTACTTTCCATCCTGAGTGAAATAAGTGAAACAGGTAGTCTCTACGATTTTCTGTTGCAGAGATATGTGATTTGTTACTTGGTTGCTAGGGTAACCCCGTCTGGTTGCTAGGCAGTTACCAGAGTGATACATATCAAGGCTACTTTCCATCCTGAGTGAATAAAGTCAACCCGGAAGTCTCTATGATTTTCTGTTGCAGAGATATGTGATTTGTTACTTGGTTGCTAGGGTAATCACATCTGGTTACTAGGCAGTTACCAGAGTGATACATATCAAGGCTGCTTTCCATCCTGAGTGAAATAAGTGAAACAGGAAGTCTGTATGATTTTCTGGTGCAGAGATATGTGATTTGTTATTTGGTTGCTAGGGTTACCCCATCTGGTTGCTAGGCAGTTAACAAGGTGATACTCATAAGGCTCCTTGCCATCCTGAGTGAAATAAGTCAACCCGGAAGTCTCTCTGATTTTCTGTTGCAGAGATATGTGATTTGTTACTTGGTTGCTAGGGTAATCACATCTGGTTGCTAGGCAGTTACCAGAGTGATACATATCAAGGCTACTTTCCATCCTGAGTGAAATAAGTCAACCCGGAAGTCTCTCTGATTTTCTGTTGCAGAGATATGTGATTTGTTACATGGTTGCTAGGGTAATCACATCTGGTTGCTAGGCAGTTACCAGAGTGATACATATCAAGGCTACTTTCCATCCTGAGTGAAATATGTGACACAGGAAGTCACTACGATTTTCTGGTGCAGAGATATGTGATTTGTTACTTGGTTGCTAGGGTAACCCCATCTGGTTGCTAGGCAGTTACTAGAGTGATACATATCAAGGCTACTTTCCATCCTGAGTGAAATAAGTGAAACAGGAAGTCTGTATGATTTTCTGGTGCAAAGATATGTGATTTGTTATTTGGTTGCTAGGGTAACCCTGTCTGGTTGCTATGCAGTTACCAGGGTGATACTTATCAAGCCTCCTTTCCATACTGAGTGAATCAAGTCAACCTGGAAGCTACTATACTGTGGCTATGAAGATTTTAGGTCATTACTTATTGGCTGCTTGATAAAAGAAATCCTCTGAGGGAGAGAGAGAAGGAGAGACGCAGGGCTGACAGGCCCTTTTTCGTCTGTGTGTGTGAAAACGTCAGTTGGGATTTAAATTTCTGAACATTCCGCAATGTTAATCAATGGGAGTTTTTCCGAGTTTTGATCGTCATTTTTAGGAAAACCGTAAGTCCGATCAGTTAGAAAAGATATAGCACACTATTCGGGATTAGTATGAAGGTCTGTGCCGAGTTTGGTGCATGTAGCTTAAAAGCTCTAGGAGGAGTTACATTTAGAAATTTAGTCTCAGAATAATAATAATAATAATAATAAGTTTAAATAGGATTTCAGTAAGTTGGCTTTCTCAAGCCAACCTAATAATAATAATAAGTTTAAATAGGATTTCAGTAAGTTGGCTTTCTCAAGCCAACCTAATAAGTATGCAAGAGAACAATAGTGATGCTTTGCCTATGGCAAGCACCACTAACTAGAATGTACATTTCTTGAAGAAAATGTGAGTGGTGCTTGCCGTGGCAAAACTCGTCAAATAGCATTTTCTAACTTGTTTCTAAGCACTAAAATAAAGGTCATAGAATGTTGCTAACACGTGTTTTTCATGATGGTAGCACGTTTTTAGAATGTTTTAGCACTTCGCTAGGTGAAGCTAGCATGTGTTAGCATGATACTAGCACGTTTTTAGCATGTTTTAGCACTTTATTTGGCAATGCTAACATGTGTTAGCATGATGCTAACACGTTTTTAACATGTTTTAGCATTCCCCTAAGCAATGCTAACATGCATTAGCATAATGCTAGCACATTTTAATATATTTTAGCACTTCGCTAGGTGAAGCTAGCATGTGTTAGCATGGTACTAGCACGTTTTTAGCATGTTTTAGCACTTCGCTAGGCGATGCTAACATGTGTTAGCATGATGCTAGCACGTTTTTAACATGTTTTAGCAATCCCCTAAGCAATGCTAACATGCTTTAGCATAATGCTAGCACGTTTTTAGCATGTTTTAACACTTTGCTAGGCAATGCCAGCATGTGTTAGCATGTTGTTATCACGTTTTTAGCATGTTTTAGCACTTCGCTAGGCGATGCCAACATGTGTTAGCATGTTGCGAGCACGTTTTTAGCATGTTTTAGCACTTCGCTAGGCGATGCCAGCATGTGTTAGCATGTTGCTAACACGTTTATAGCATGTTTTAGCACTTCGGTAGGTGATGCCAGCATATGTTAGCATGATGCTAGCACATTTTTAGCATGTTTTAACACTTCGCTAGACAATACTAGTATGTGTTAGCATGTTGTTATCACGTTTTTAGCATGTTTTAGCACTTCGCTAGGCGATGACAACATGTGTTAGCATGATGCTAGCACGTTTTTAACATGTTTTAGCAATCCCCTAAGCAATGCTAACATGCATTAGCATAATGCTAGCACGTTTTAACATGTTTTAGCACTTTGCTAGGCAATGCCAGCATGTGTTAGCATGATGCTAGCACGTTTTTAGCATGTTTTAACACTTCGCTAGGCAATACTAGCATGTGTTAGCATGTTGTTATCATGTTTTTAGCATGTTTTAGCACTTCGCTAGGCGATGCCAACATGTGTTAGCATGTTGCTAACACGTTTATAGCATGTTTTAGCACTTCGCTAGGTGATGCCAGCATATGTTAGCATGATGCTAGCACATTTTTAGCATGCTTTAAGGTGTGGCTATGAAGATTTTTATTGGCTGCTTGATAAAAGAAATCCTCTGAGGGAGAGAGAGAGAGAGACGCAGGGCTGACAGGCCCTTTTTTGTCTGTGTGTGTGAAAATGTCAGTTGGGATTTAAATTTCTGAACATTCCGCAATGTAAAGTCAATGGGACTTTTTTGGCCGCTTTTTCGTCCGCTGTTCGAACATCGTACACCCGATCGCTTAGAAAAGATATAGCACACCTCTCCTCAATGAGCCGCACGATTTGATGCCTCACTCAGGGGTCTGTGACAAAAGCTGCGGGATGAGTAGCGCGCCAAACTATGTGTGGAATAATAATAATTATAACTAGAATGTACATTTCCTGAAGAAAATGTGAGTGGTGCTTGCCGTGGCAAAATTTCTTACCATAATGTCCCACCTACTGCCCAAAGTTGAAAGAGGCCACCCCCATGACAGTAGGATGTTCTGGTGCAAAGATATTGGTGTTGTTCCATGGTTGCTAGGAAAACCCATCTGGTTGATATGCAGGTACTAAGGTGACAGCCACCAATGCTACTTGCCATCCTGAGTAAAATAAGTCAACCCGGAAGTCTTTACGATTTTCTAGTAGAGAGATATGTGATTTGTTACTTGGTTGCTAGGGTAACCCCATCTGGTTGCTAGGCAGTTAACAAGGGGCAAGCCAACAATGCTCCTTGCCATCCTGAGTGAAATAAGTCAACCCGGAAATCTCTGTGATTTTCTTGTGCAGAGATATGTCATTTGTTTCTTGGTTGCTAGGGTAACCCCATCTGGTTGCTAGGCAGTTACCAAGGTGACAGCCAACAATGCTCCTTGCCATCCTGAGTGAAATAAGTCAACCCAGAAGTCTCTGTGATTTTCTAGTACAGAGATATGTGATTTGTTTCTTGGTTGCTAGTGTAACCCCATCTGGTCGCTAGGCAGTTACCAAGGTGACAGCCAACAATGTTCCTTGCCATCCTGAGTGAAATAAGTCAACCTGCAAGTCTCTGTGATTTTCTTGTGCAGAGATATATGATTTGTTTCTTGGTTGCTAGGGTAACCCCATTTGGTTGCTAGGCAGTTACCAAGGTGACAGCCAACAATGCTCCTTGCCATCCTGAGTGAAATAAGTCAACCCAGAAGTCTCTGTGATTTTCTTGTGCAGAGATATGCGATTTCTTTCTTGGTTGCTAGGGTAGCCCCATCTGGTTGCTAGGCAGTTACCTACGTGATACTCATAAGGCCCCTTGCAATCCTGTGAGAAATATTTCAACCCCTATGTCTCTACGATGTTCTGGTTCAAAGATATTTGATTTGTTACTTGGTTGCTAGGGTAACCCCATCTGGTTGCTAGGCAGTTATCAAGGTGACAGGGAACAATGCTCCTTGCCATCCTGAGTGAAATAAGTCAACCCGGAAGTCTCTACGTCATTCTGATCCCAAGATACACATCTTAGTGATTTTGAATGGATGTCAATGGTTCTTTGTTGCTAGGGTGCTTTAAATGGTTGCTAGGGCGTGGCTAAGTAGTTCACATGATGAAAGCTGAAGACTGATTACTCACCCAATTAAAACAAAGCAACTATCATGTCTCTAGGACATTCTGATCTGAAGATATCTTACTGTAATTGAAATCAATAAATGTGGTTGCTAGGGTGCTCTAAATTGTTGCTAGGGAGTGGCTTGGCAGCTGCCAATGATGAATCTCCAAAGGCTGCTTGTCAGTATGAATGATATAAACCAACTCCCATGCCTCTGTGACATTCAGAATGGAAGATATCTGTCTTTGGATATTGGTTGCTAAGGTGCTCGAAAATGGTTGCTAGGGAGGGGCTAGGAAGTGTTGAGGGGATTCATGATTGGCTGTTTTACTGGCCCAAGTCAAACGAGACCACCCTTGTGTTTCTATGGTAATTCAGTCCAGAAAAATCCCTTTGATCTCTTTCAATGGAAGTCTATGGGACTTGTTGCTAAGGTACTGTAAATGGTTGCTAGGGCGTGGCTTGATAGCTTCACAATGATCCTGAGAGACTGATTGGTCGTCTGAGTAAAATGAGCCTGCCCCCTTGTCTCTAAGACACTGTGATCCAGAGTTATGTTCAATACAAAATCTACCATAGACTTAACATTGGGGCAAATTTGGGCAGCTCCTGCCCCCAAGGGGTGCAACTTTTACCCCATTGTGAGGTATGTTCTCACAGAGCCTGTAAGCCTCTTCAAATGTGGTAAATCACACGTCTCTGTGAAATCCTTGCTCTGAGCTATGACTCGTCAAAGTTCGGCGCAATGTTAAGTCAATGGGATTTTTTGCCCAATTTTTTGCCCCTGGGGCAAATACCGTACCCCCGATCACTTATAAAAGTCATAGCACACCATTCCCAAATAATCCGCACGATTTGATGCCTCATTCGTGGGTCTGTGACCAAAAAATTTTGCCAAAAATTCCATTGACTTACATTGGGGCAACTTTGGGCAGCTCCTGCCCCCCAGGGGTAAAAGTTTTACCCCATTGTGAGGTATGTTCTCACAGAGCCTGTCAGCCTCTTCAAATGTGGTAAATCACACGTCTCTGCGAAATCCTCGCTCTGAGCTATGACTCGTCAAAGTTCAGCTCAATGTTAAGTCAATGGGATTTTTTGCCCAATTTTTTGCCCCTGGGGCAAACACCGTACCCCCGATCGCTTATAAAAGTCATAGCACACCTCTCCTCAATGAGCCGCATGATTTGACACCTCATTCATGGGTCTACGCCAAAAGGTGCGGGACGAGTTACGCGCCGAAGTTTTGTACGGAAGAAGAAGAAGAAGAAGAAGAAGAAAAATAAGTATGTGAGATTACAATAGTGTTGCTTTGCAAGCACCACTAATAATAATAAGTATGCAAGAGAACAATAGTGATGCTTTGCCTATGGCAAGCACCACTAACTAGAATGTACATTTCCTGAAGAAAATGTGAGTGGTGCTTGCCGTGGCAAAATTTCTTACCAAAATGTCCCACCTACTGCCAAAAGTTGAAAGAGGCCACCCCCATGACAGTAGGATGTTCTGGTGCAGAGATATGTGATTTGTTTCTTGGTTGCTAGGGTAACCCCATCTGGTTGCTAGGCAGTTACCAAGGTGACAGGCAACAATGCTCCTTTCCATCCTGAGTGAAATAAGTCAACCCGGAAGTCTCTGTGATTTTCTTGTGCAGAGATATGTGATTTGTTTCTTGGTTGCTAGGGTAACCCCATCTGGTTGCTAGGCAGTTACCAAGGTGACAGCCAACTATGCTCCTTGCCATCCTGAGTGAAATAAGTCAACCCGGAAGTCTCTGTGGTTTTCTTGTGCAGAGATATGTGATTTGTTTCTTGGTTGCTAGGGTAACCCCATCTGGTTGCTAGGCAGTTACCAAGGTGACAGCCAACAATGCTCCTTGCCATCCTGAGTGAAATAAGTCAACCCGGAAGTCTCTGTGATTTTCTTGTGCAGAGATATTTGATTTGTTTCTTGGTTGCTAGGGTAACCCCATCTGGTTGATAGGCAGTTACCAAGGTGACAGGCAACAATGCTCCTTGCCATCCTGTGTGAAATAAGTCAACCCAGAAGTCTCTGTGATTTTCTTGTGCAGAGATATGTGATTTGTTTCTTGGTTGCTAGGGTAACCCCATCTGGTTGCTAGGCAGTTACCAAGGTGACAGCCAACAATGCTCCTTGCCATCCTGAGTGAAATAAGTTAACCCGGAAGTCTCTGTGATTTTCTTGTGCAGAGATATGTGATTTGTTTCTTGGTTGCTAGGGTAAGCCCATCTGGTTGCTAGGCAGTTACCTAGGTGACAGCCAACAATGCTCCTTGCCATCCTGAGTGAAATAAGTCAACCCGGAAGTCTCTGTGATTTTCTTGTGCAGAGATATGTGATTTTTGTCTTGGTTGTTAGGGTAACCCCATTTGGTTGCTAGGCAGTTACCAGGGTGATATTTATCAAGTCTACTTTCCATCCTGAGTGAAATAAGTCAACCCGGAAGTCTCTACGACATTCTGATCCTAAGATACACATCTTAGTGATTTTGAATGGATGTCAATGGAGTTTTGTTGCTAGGGTGCTTTAAATGGTTGCTAGGGCGTGGCTAAGTACTTCACATGATGAAAGATGAAGACTGATTACTCACCCAATTAAAACAAATCAACTATCATGTCTCTAGGACATTCTGATCTTAAGATATGTTACTGTAATTGAAATCAATAAATGTGGTTGCTAGGGTGCTCTAAATTGTTGCTAGGGAGTGGCTTGGCAGCTGCCAATGATGGATCTCCAAAGGCTGCTTGTCAGTATGAATGATATAAACCAACTCCCATGCTTCTGTGACATTCAGAATGGAAGATATCTCTCTTTGGATTTTGGTTGCTAAGGTGCTTGAAAATGGTTGCTAGGGAGGGTCTAGGAAGTATTGAGGGGATTCATGATTGGCTGTTTTACTGCCCCAAGTCAAACGAGACCACCCTCGTGTTTCTATGATAATTCAGTCCGGAGAAATCCCTTTGATCTCTTTCAATGGAAATCTATGGGACTTGTTGCTAAGGTGCTGTAAATGGTTGCTAGGGCGTGGCTTGATAGCTTCACAATGATCCTGAGAGACTGATTGGTCGTCTGAGTAAAATGAGCCCGCCCCCTTGTCTCTAAGACACTCTGATCCAGAGTTATGTTCAATACAAAATCTACCATAGACTTAACATTGGGGCAAATTTGGGCATTTCCTGCCCCCCCCGGGGTGCAACTTTTACCCCATTGTGAGGTATGTTCTCACAGAGCCTGTCAGCCTCTTCAAATGATGTAAATCACACGTCTCTGCGAAATCCTCGCTCTGAGCTATGACTCGTCAAAATTCGGCTCAATGTTAAGTCAATGGGATTTTTTGCCCAATTTTTTGCCCCTGGGGCAAACACCGTACCCCCGATCGCTTATAAAAGTCATAGCACACCATTCCCAAATAATCCGCACGATTTGACGCCTCATTCGTGGGTCTGCGACCAAAAAATTTTGCAAAAAATTCCATTGACTTACATTGGGGCAAATTTGGGCAGCTCCTACCCCCCAGGGGTAAAACTTTTACCCCATTGTGAGGTATGTTCTCACAGAGCCTGTCAGCCTCTTCAAATGTGGTAAATCACACGTCTCTGCGAAATCCTCGCTCTGAGCTATGACTCGTCAAAGTTCGGCTCAATGTTAAGTCAATGGGATTTTTTGCCCAATTTTTTGCCCCTGGGGCAAACACCGTACCCCCGATCGCTTAGAAAAGATATAGCACACCTCTCCTCAATGAGCCGCACGATTTGATGCCTCACTCAGGGGTCTGTGACAAAAGCTGCGGGAGGAGTAGCGCGCCAAACTATGTGTGGAATAATAATAATTATAACTAGAATGTACATTTCCTGAAGAAAATGTGAGTGGTGCTTGCCGTGGCAAAATTTCTTACCACAATGTCCCACCTACTGCCCAAAGTTGAAAGAGGCCACCCCCATGACAGTAGGATGTTCTGGTGCAGAGATATTGCTGTTGTTCCATGGTTGCTAGGGAAACCCATCTGGTTGATATGCAGTTACTAAGGTGACAGCCACCAATGCTACTTACCATCCTGAGTAAAATAAGTCAATCCGGAAGTCTCTACGATTTTGTAGTACAGAGATATGTGATTTGTTTCTTGGTTGCTAGGGTAACCCCATCTGGTTGCTAGGCAGTTACCAAGGTGACAGCCAACAATGCTCCTTGCTCTCCTGAGTGAAATAAGTCAACCCGGAAGTCTCTGTGATTTTCTTGTGCAGCGATATGTGATTTGTTTATTGGTTGCTAGGGTAACCCCATCTGGTTACTAGGCAGTTACCAAGGTGACAGGCAACAATGCTCCTTGCCATCCTGACTGAAATAAGTCAACCCGGAAGTCTCTGTGATTTTCTAGTACAGAGATATGTGATTTGTTTCTTGGTTGCTAGGGTAACCCCATCTGGTTGCTAGGCAGTTACCAAGGTGACAGCCAAGAATGCTCCTTGCCATCCTGACTGAATTAAGTCAACCTGGAATCTCTACGATTTTCTGGTTCAGAGATACGTGATTTGTTAATTGGTTGCTAGGGTAACCCCATCTGGTTGCTAGGCAGTTACCAAGGTGACAGCCAACAATGCTCCTTGCCATCCTGAGTGAAATAAGTCAACCCGGTAGTCTCTGTGATTTTCTTGTGCAGAGATGTGTGATTTGTTTCTTGGTTGCTAGGGTAACCCCATCTGGTTGCTAGGCAGTTACCAAGGTGACAGGCAACAATGCTCCTTGCCATCCTGAGTGAAATAAGTCAACCCGGAAGTCTCTGTGATTTTCTTGTGCAGAGATATGTGATTTATTTCTTGGTTGCTAGGGTAACCCCATCTGGTTGCTAGGCAGTTACCAAGGTGACAGCAAACAATGCTCCGTGCCATCCTGAGTGAAATAAGTCAACCCGGAAGTCTCTGTGATTTTCTTGTGCAGAGATATGTGATTTGTTTATTGGTTGCTAGGGTAACCCCATTTGGTTGCTAGGCAGTTACCAGGGTGATATTTATCAAGTCTACTTTCCATCCTGAGTGAAATAAGTCAACCCGGAAGTCTCTACGACATTCTGATCCTAAGATACACATCTTAGTGATATTGAATGGATGTCAATGGTGTTTTGTTGCTAGGGTGCTTTAAATGGTTGATAGGGCGTGGCTAAGTAGTTCACATGATGAAAGATGAAGACTGATTACTCACCCAATTAAAACAAAGCAACTATCATGTCTCTAGGACATTCTGATCTGAAGATATCTTACTTCAATTGAAATCAATAAATGTGGTTGCTAGGGTGCTCCAAATTGTTGCTAGGGAGTGGCTTGGCAGCTGCCAATGATGAATATCCAATGGCTGCTTGTCAGTATGAATGATACAAACCAACTCCCATGCCTCTGTGACATTCAGAATGGAAGATATCTCTCTTTGGATTTTGGTTGCTAAGGTGCTCGAAAATGGTTGCTAGGGAGGGGCTAGGAAGTGTTGAGGGGATTCATGATTGGCTGTTTTACTGCCCCAAGTCAAACGAGACCACCCTCGTGTTTCTATGATAATTCAGTCCGGAGATATCCCTTTGATCTCTTTCAATGGAAGTCTATGGGAGTTGTTGCTAAGGTGCTCTAAATGGTTGCTAGGGCGTGGCTTGATAGCTTCACAATGATCCTGAGAGACTGATTGGTCATCTGAGTAAAATGAGCCCGCCCCCTTGTCTCTAAGACACTGTGATCCAGAGTTATGTTCAATACAAAATCTACCATAGACTTAACATTGGGGCAACTTTGGGCAGCTCATGCCCCCCAGGAGTGCAACTTTTACCCCATTGTGAGGTATGTTCTCACAGAGCCTGTCAGCCTCTTCAAATCTGGTTAATCACACGTCTCTGTGAAATCCTCGCTTTGAGCTATGACTCGTCAAAGTTCGGCGCAATGTTAAGTCAATGGGATTTTTTGCCCAATTTTTTGCCCCTGGGGCAAACACCGTACCCCCGATCGCTTATAAAAGTCATAGCACACCTCTCCTCAATGAGCCGCACGATTTGACACCTCATTCATGGGTCTACGCCAAAAGGTGCGGGACGAGTTAGGTGCCGAAGTTTTGTACGGAAGAAGAAGAAGAAGAAGAAGAAGAAAAATAAGTATGTGAGATTACAATAGTGTTGCTTTGCAAGCACCACTAACTAGAATGTACATTTCCTGAAGAAAATGTGAGTGGTGCTTGCCGTGGCAAAACTCATCAAATAGCATTTTCTAACTTGTGTATAAGCACTAAAATAAAGGTCACAGAATGTTGCTAACACGTGTTTTTCATGATGGTAGCACGTTTTAACATGTTTGAGCACTTCGCTAGGTGAAGCTAGCATGTGTTAGGATGATACTAGCACGTTTTTTGCATGTTTTAGCACTTCGTTTGGCGATGCTAACATGTGTTAGCATGATGCTAGCACGATTTTAACATGTTTTAGCAATCCCCTAAGCAATGCTAACATGCATTAGCATAATGCTAGCACGTTTTAACATGTTTTAGCACTTCGCTAGGTGAAGCTAGCATGTGTTAGCATGATACTAGCACGTTTTTAGCATGTTTTAGCACTTCGTTTGGTGATGCTAACATGTGTTAGCATGATGCTAGCACGTTTTTAACATGTTTTAGCAATCCCCTAAGCAATGCTATCATGCATTAGCATAATGCTAGCACGTTTTAACATGTTTTAGCACTTCGCTAGGCGATGCCAACATGTGTTAGCATGTTGCTAACACGTTTATAGCATGTTTTAGCACTTCGCTAGGTGATGCCAGCATATGTTAGCATGATGCTAGCACATTTTTAGCATGCGTTAAGGTGTGGCTATGAAGATTTTTATTGGCTGCTTGATAAAAGAAATCCTCTGAGGGAGAGAGAGAGAGAGAGACGCAGGGCTGACAGGCCCTTTTTTGTCTGTGTGTGTGAAAATGTCAGTTGGGATTTAAATTTCTGAACATTCCGCAATGTAAAGTCAATGGGACTTTTTTGGCAGCTTTTTCGTCCGCTGTTCGAACATCGTACACCCGATCGCTTAGAAAAGATATAGCACACCTCTCCTCAATGAGCCGCACGATTTGATGCCTCACTCAGGGGTCTGTGACAAAAGCTGCGGGAGGAGTAGCGCGCCAAACTTTGTGTGGAATAATTTATGCAAGAGAACAATAGTGATGCTTTGCCTATGGCAAGCACCACTAACTAGAATGTACATTTCCTGAAGAAAATGTGAGTGGTGCTTGCCGTGGCAAAACTCGTCAAGTAGCATTTTCAAACTTGTTTCTAAGCACTAAAATAAAGGTCATAGAATGTTGCTAACATGTGTTTTTCATGATGGTAGCACGTTTTTAGAATGTTTTAGCACTTCGCTAGGTGAAGCTAGCATGTGTTAGCATGATACTAGCACATTTTTAGCATGTTTTAGCACTTCCTTTGGCAATGCTAACATGTGTTAGCATGATGCTAGCATCTTTTTAACATGTTTTAGCAATCCCCTAAGCAATACTAACATGCATTAGCATGATACTAGCACGTTTCTAACATGTTTTAGCACTTTGCTAGGCGATGCTAACATGTGTTAGCATGATGCTAGCACGTTTTTAACATGTTTTAGCAATCCCCTAAGCAATGCTAACATGCATTAGCATAATGCTAGCACATTTTAACATGTTTTAGCACTTTGCTAGGCAATGCCAGCATGTGTTAGCATGATGCTAGCACGTTTTTAGCATGTTTTAACACTTTGCTAGGCACTACTAGCATGTGTTAGCATGTTGTTAGCACGTTTTTAGCATGTTTTAGCACTTCGCTAGGCGATGCTAACATGTGTTAGCATGATGCTAGCACATATTTAACATGTTTTATCAATCCCCTAAGCAATGCTAACATGCATTAGCATAATACTAGCACGTTTTTAGCATGTTTTAGCACTTCGCTAGGCGACGCTAACATGTGTTAGCATGATGCTAGCACATTTTTAACATGTTTTAGCAATCCCCTAAGCAATGCTAACATTTGATCGCTGTTCGAACATCGTACACCCGATCGCTTAGAAAAGATATAGCACACCTCTCCTCAATGAGCCGCACGATTTGATGCCTCACTCAGGGGTCTGTGACAAAAGCTGCGGGAGGAGTAGCGCGCCAAACTATGTGTGGAATAATAATAATTATAACTAGATTAAAAAGTTTGAGTACAAACTTTAGGTTGGCTTGAGAAAGCCTAGAATAAAGTTTGAAGTAGTTGTAAAAGTTTGAAGATTTACGGTTTCTAGTTTGATGTAATTATAAGTAGTAGTTTTCAAAGTTCAAAGTTTAGAGATTATAAAACCATTCAGTCTATCAAATAGATTAGATAGATAGATAGATAGATAGATAGATAGATAGATAGATAGATAGATAGATAGATAGATAGATAGATAGATAGATAGATAGATATTGACCCTCAGATAGATAGATAGATAGATAGATATTGACCCTCAGATAGATAGATAGATAGATAGATAGATAGATAGATAGATAGAGTATGACCCATAGATAGACAGATAGATAGATAGATAGATAGATAGATAGATAGATAGATAGATATTGACCCTCAGATAGATAGATAGATAGATAGCTATTGACCATCAGATAGATAGATAGATAGATAAATAGTTATTGACCATCAGATAGATAGATAGATAGATAGATAGATAGATATTGACCATTAGATAGATAGATAGATAGATAGATAGATAGATAGATAGATAGATAGATAGATAGATAGATAGATATTGATCCTCAGATAGATAGATAGATATTGACCCTCAGATAGATAGATAGTTAGATAGAAAGATAGATAGTTTGATAGTCATTGACCCTTAGATAGATAGATAGATATTGACCGTCAGATATATAGATAGATAGATAGTCATTGACCCTGAGATATAGATAGATAGAGTATGAACCACAGATAGATAGATAGATAGATAGTTATTGACCCACAGATAGTTAGATAGATAGATAGATAGATAGATAGATATTGACCCTCAGATAGATAGATAGATAGATAGATAGATAGATAGTCATTGACACTTAGAGAGATAGATAGATATTGACTGTCAGATATATAGATAGACAGATAGTCATTGACCCTGAGATATAGATAGATAGAGTATGACCCACAGATAGATAGATAGATAGTTATTGACCCGCAGATAGTTAGATAGATAGATAGATAGATATTGACCCTCAGATAGATAGATAGATAGATAGATAGATATTGACCATCAGAAAGATAGATAGATAGATAGATAGATAGATAGACAGATAGATATATCATTTTTTACTTGGTTGCTAGGGTAACCCAATCTGGTTGCTAGGCAGTTTCTAGGGTGATCCTTATCAAGCCTCCTTTTCATTCTGAGTGAATAAAGTCAACCCGGAAGTCTCTATGATTTTCTGTTGCATAGATATGTGATTTGTTACTTGGTTGCTAGGGTAATCCCATCTGGTTGATAGGCAGTTACCAAAGTGATACTCATGAGGCTCCTTGCAATGCTGAGTAAAATATGTCAACCCCTAAGTCTCTACGATGTTCTGGTTCAAAGATATGTGATTTGTTACTTGGTTGCTAGGGTAACCACATCTGGTTGCTATGCAGTTACCAGAGTGATACATATCAAGGCTACTTTCCATCCTGATGAGAAATAAGTCAACCCGGAAGTCTCTCTGATTTTCTGTTGCAGAGATATGTGATTTGTTACTTGGTTGCTAGGGTAATCACATCTGGTTGCTAGGCAGTTACCAGAGTGATACATATCAAGGCTACTTTCCATCCTGAGTGAAATAAGTCAACCCGGAAGTCTCTCTGATTTTCTGTTGCAGAGTTATGTGATTTGTTACTTGGTTGCTAGGGTAAGCCCTTGTCGTTGCTAGGCAGTTACCAGAGTGATACTTTTCAAGACTCCTTGCTATCCTGAGTGAAATAAGTCAAACAGGAAGTCTCTACGATTTTCTGGTGAAGAGATATATTATTTGTTACTTGGTTGCTAGGGTAACCCCATCTGGTTGCTATGCAGTTACCAGAGTGATACATATCAAGGCTACTTTCCATCCTGAGTGAAATAAGTGAAACAGGTAGTCTCTACGATTTTCTGGTGCAGAGATATGTGATTTGTTACTTGGTTGCTAGGGTAACCCCATCTGGTTGCTAGGCAGTTACCAAAGTGATACTCATAAGGCTCCTTGCAATCCGGTGTGAAATATGTCAACCCCTAAGTCTCTACGATGTTCTGTTGCAGAGATATGTGATTTGTTACTTGGTTGCTAGGGTAACCACATCTGGTTGCTAGGCAGTTACCAGAGTGATACATATCAAGGCTACTTTCCATCCTGAGTGAAATAAGTCAACCCGGAAGTCTCTCTGATTTTCTGTTGCAGAGATATGTGATTTGTTACTTGGTTGCTAGGGTAATCACATCTGGTTGCTAGGCAGTTACCAGAGTGATACATATCAAGGCTACTTTCCATCCTGAGTGAAATAAGTGAAACAGGAAGTCTCTATGATTTTCTGGTGCAGAGATATGTGATTTGTTATTTGGTTGCTAGGGTAACCCCATCTGGTTGATAGGCAGTTACCAGGGTGATACTTATCAAGCCTCCTTTCCATACTGAGTGAATCAAGTCAACCTGGAAGCTACTATACTGTGGCTATGAAGATTTTAGGTCATTACTTATTGGCTGCTTGATAAAAGAAATCCTCTGAGGGAGAGAGAGAGGGAGAGACGCAGGGCTGACAGGCCCTTTTTTGTCTGTGTGTGTGAAAACGTCAGTTGGGATTTAAATTTCTGAACATTCCGCAATGTTAATCAATGGGAGTTTTTCCGAGTTTTGATCGTCATTTTTAGGAAAACCGTAAGTCCGATCAGTTAGAAAAGATATAGCACACTATTCGGGATTAGTCTGAAGGTCTGTGCCGAGTTTGGTGCATGTAGCTTAAAAGCTCTAGGAGGAGTTACATTTAGAAATTTAGTCTCAGAATAATAATAATAACTAGATTAAAAAGTTTGAGTACAAACTTTAGGTTGGCTTGAGAAAGCCTAACATAAAGTTTGAAGTAGTTGTAAAAGTTTGAAGATTTAAGGTTTTTAGTTTGATGTATTTATAAGTAGTAGTTTTCAAAGTTCAAAGTTTAGAGATTATAAAACCATTCAGTCTATCAAATAGATTAGATAGATAGATAGATAGATAGATATTGACCCTCAGATAGATAGATAGATAGATAGATGGATATTGACCCTCAGATAGATAGATAGATGGATAGATATTGACCCACAGATAGATAGATAGATAGATAGATAGATATTGACCATCAGATAGATAGATAGATAGATAGATAGATATTGATCCTCAGATAGATAGATAGATAGATAGATAGATAGATAGATAGAGTATGACCCACAGAAAGACAGATAGATATTGACCCTCAGATAGATAGATAGATAGATAGATAGATATTGACCCTCAGATAGATAGATAGATAGATAGATAGATAGATAGATAGTCATTGACACTTAGATAGATAGATAGATATTGACTGTCAGATATATAGATAGACAGATAGTCATTGACCCTGAGATATAGATAGATAGAGTATGACCCACAGATAGATAGATAGATAGTTATTGACCCGCAGATAGTTAGATAGATAGATAGATAGATATTGACCCTCAGATAGATAGATAGATAGATAGATAGATATTGACCATCAGAAAGATAGATAGATAGATAGATAGATAGACAGATAGATATATCATTTTTTACTTGGTTGCTAGGGTAACCCAATCTGGTTGCTAGGCAGTTTCTAGGGTGATCCTTATCAAGCCTCCTTTTCATTCTGAGTGAATAAAGTCAACCCGGAAGTCTCTATGATTTTCTGTTGCATAGATATGTGATTTGTTACTTGGTTGCTAGGGTAACCCCATCTGGTTGATAGGCAGTTACCAAAGTGATACTCATAAGGCTCCTTGCAATCCTGAGTAAAATATGTCAACCCCTAAGTCTCTACGATGTTCTGGTTCAAAGATATGTGATTTGTTACTTGGTTGCTAGGGTAACCACATCTGGTTGCTATGCAGTTACCAGAGTGATACATATCAAGGCTACTTTCCATCCTGAGTGAAATAAGTCAACCCGGAAGTCTCTCTGATTTTCTGTTGCAGAGATATGTGATTTGTTACTTGGTTGCTAGGGTAATCACATCTGGTTGCTAGGCAGTTACCAGAGTGATACATATCAAGGCTACTTTCCATCCTGAGTGAAATAAGTCAACCCGGAAGTCTCTCTGATTTTCTGTTGCAGAGTTATGTGATTTGTTACTTGGTTGCTAGGGTAAGCCCTTGTCGTTGCTAGGCAGTTACCAGAGTGATACTTTTCAAGACTCCTTGCTATCCTGAGTGAAATAAGTCAAACAGGAAGTCTCTACGATTTTCTGGTGAAGAGATATATTATTTGTTACTTGGTTGCTAGGGTAACCCCATCTGGTTGCTATGCAGTTACCAGAGTGATACATATCAAGGCTACTTTCCATCCTGAGTGAAATAAGTGAAACAGGTAGTCTCTACGATTTTCTGGTGCAGAGATATGTGATTTGTTACTTGGTTGCTAGGGTAACCCCATCTGGTTGCTAGGCAGTTACCAAAGTGATACTCATAAGGCTCCTTGCAATCCGGTGTGAAATATGTCAACCCCTAAGTCTCTACGATGTTCTGTTGCAGAGATATGTGATTTGTTACTTGGTTGCTAGGGTAACCACATCTGGTTGCTAGGCAGTTACCAGAGTGATACATATCAAGGCTACTTTCCATCCTGAGTGAAATAAGTCAACCCGGAAGTCTCTCTGATTTTCTGTTGCAGAGATATGTGATTTGTTACTTGGTTGCTAGGGTAATCACATCTGGTTGCTAGGCAGTTACCAGAGTGATACAAATCAAGGCTACTTTCCATCCTGAGTGAAATAAGTGAAACAGGAAGTCTCTATGATTTTCTGGTGCAGAGATATGTGATTTGTTATTTGGTTGCTAGGGTAACCCCATCTGGTTGATAGGCAGTTACCAGGGTGATACTTATCAAGCCTCCTTTCCATACTGAGTGAATCAAGTCAACCTGGAAGCTACTATACTGTGGCTATGAAGATTTTAGGTCATTACTTATTGGCTGCTTGATAAAAGAAATCCTCTGAGGGAGAGAGAGAGGGAGAGACGCAGGGCTGACAGGCCCTTTTTTGTCTGTGTGTGTGAAAACGTCAGTTGGGATTTAAATTTCTGAACATTCCGCAATGTTAATCAATGGGAGTTTTTCCGAGTTTTGATCGTCATTTTTAGGAAAACCGTAAGTCCGATCAGTTAGAAAAGATATAGCACACTATTCGGGATTAGTCTGAAGGTCTGTGCCGAGTTTGGTGCATGTAGCTTAAAAGCTCTAGGAGGAGTTACATTTAGAAATTTAGTCTCAGAATAATAATAATAACTAGATTAAAAAGTTTGAGTACAAACTTTAGGTTGGCTTGAGAAAGCCTAACATAAAGTTTGAAGTAGTTGAAAAAGTTTGAAGATTTAAGGTTTTTAGTTTGATGTATTTATAAGTAGTAGTTTTCAAAGTTCAAAGTTTAGAGATTATAAAACCATTCAGTCTATCAAATAGATTAGATAGATAGATAGATAGATAGATAGATAGATATTGACCCTCAGATAGATAGATAGATAGATAGATGGATATTGACCCTCAGATAGATAGATAGATGGATAGATATTGACCCACAGATAGATAGATAGATAGATAGATAGATAGATAGATATTGACCATCAGATAGATAGATAGATAGATAGATAGATAGATAGATATTGATCCTCAGATAGATAGATAGATAGATAGATAGATAGATAGATAGATAGAGTATGACCCACAGAAAGACAGATAGATATTGACCCTCAGATAGAAAGATAGATAGATAGATAGATAGATAGAGTATGACCCACAGAAAGACAGATAGATATTGACCCTCAGATAGATAGATAGATAGATAGATAGTCATTGACACTTAGATAGATAGATAGATATTGACTGTCAGATATATAGATAGACAGATAGTCATTGACCCTGAGATATAGATAGATAGATAGAGTATGACCCACAGATAGATAGATAGATAGTTATTGACCCGCAGATAGTTAGATAGATAGATAGATAGATATTGACCCTCAGATAGATAGATAGATAGATAGATAGATATTGACCATCAGAAAGATAGATAGATAGATAGATAGACAGATAGATATATCATTTTTTACTTGGTTGCTAGGGTAACCCAATCTGGTTGCTAGGCAGTTTCTAGGGTGATCCTTATCAAGCCTCCTTTTCATTCTGAGTGAATAAAGTCAACCCGGAAGTCTCTATGATTTTCTGTTGCATAGATATGTGATTTGTTACTTGGTTGCTAGGGTAACCCCATCTGGTTGATAGGCAGTTACCAAAGTGATACTCATAAGGCTCCTTGCAATCCTGAGTAAAATATGTCAACCCCTAAGTCTCTACGATGTTCTGGTTCAAAGATATGTGATTTGTTACTTGGTTGCTAGGGTAACCACATCTGGTTGCTATGCAGTTACCAGAGTGATACATATCAAGGCTACTTTCCATCCTGAGTGAAATAAGTCAACCCGGAAGTCTCTCTGATTTTCTGTTGCAGAGATATGTGATTTGTTACTTGGTTGCTAGGGTAATCACATCTGGTTGCTAGGCAGTTACCAGAGTGATACATATCAAGGCTACTTTCCATCCTGAGTGAAATAAGTCAACCCGGAAGTCTCTCTGATTTTCTGTTGCAGAGTTATGTGATTTGTTACTTGGTTGCTAGGGTAAGCCCTTGTCGTTGCTAGGCAGTTACCAGAGTGATACTTTTCAAGACTCCTTGCTATCCTGAGTGAAATAAGTCAAACAGGAAGTCTCTACGATTTTCTGGTGAAGAGATATATTATTTGTTACTTGGTTGCTAGGGTAACCCCATCTGGTTGCTATGCAGTTACCAGAGTGATACATATCAAGGCTACTTTCCATCCTGAGTGAAATAAGTGAAACAGGTAGTCTCTACGATTTTCTGGTGCAGAGATATGTGATTTGTTACTTGGTTGCTAGGGTAACCCCATCTGGTTGCTAGGCAGTTACCAAAGTGATACTCATAAGGCTCCTTGCAATCCGGTGTGAAATATGTCAACCCCTAAGTCTCTACGATGTTCTGTTGCAGAGATATGTGATTTGTTACTTGGTTGCTAGGGTAACCACATCTGGTTGCTAGGCAGTTACCAGAGTGATACATATCAAGGCTACTTTCCATCCTGAGTGAAATAAGTCAACCCGGAAGTCTCTCTGATTTTCTGTTGCAGAGATATGTGATTTGTTACTTGGTTGCTAGGGTAATCACATCTGGTTGCTAGGCAGTTACCAGAGTGATACAAATCAAGGCTACTTTCCATCCTGAGTGAAATAAGTGAAACAGGAAGTCTCTATGATTTTCTGGTGCAGAGATATGTGATTTGTTATTTGGTTGCTAGGGTAACCCCATCTGGTTGATAGGCAGTTACCAGGGTGATACTTATCAAGCCTCCTTTCCATACTGAGTGAATCAAGTCAACCTGGAAGCTACTATACTGTGGCTATGAAGATTTTAGGTCATTACTTATTGGCTGCTTGATAAAAGAAATCCTCTGAGGGAGAGAGAGAGGGAGAGACGCAGGGCTGACAGGCCCTTTTTTGTCTGTGTGTGTGAAAACGTCAGTTGGGATTTAAATTTCTGAACATTCCGCAATGTTAATCAATGGGAGTTTTTCCGAGTTTTGATCGTCATTTTTAGGAAAACCGTAAGTCCGATCAGTTAGAAAAGATATAGCACACTATTCGGGATTAGTCTGAAGGTCTGTGCCGAGTTTGGTGCATGTAGCTTAAAAGCTCTAGGAGGAGTTACATTTAGAAATTTAGTCTCAGAATAATAATAATAACTAGATTAAAAAGTTTGAGTACAAACTTTAGGTTGGCTTGAGAAAGCCTAACATAAAGTTTGAAGTAGTTGTAAAAGTTTGAAGATTTAAGGTTTTTAGTTTGATGTATTTATAAGTAGTAGTTTTCAAAGTTCAAAGTTTAGAGATTATAAAACCATTCAGTCTATCAAATAGATTAGATAGATAGATAGATAGATAGATAGATAGATAGATAGATAGATAGATATTGACCCTCAGATAGATAGATAGATAGATAGATGGATATTGACCCTCAGATAGATAGATAGATGGATAGATATTGACCCACAGATAGATAGATAGATAGATAGATAGATAGATATTGACCATCAGATAGATAGATAGATAGATAGATAGATATTGATCCTCAGATAGATAGATAGATAGATAGATAGATAGATAGAGTATGACCCACAGAAAGACAGATAGATATTGACCCTCAGATAGAAAGATAGATAGATAGATAGATAGATAGAGTATGACCCACAGAAAGACAGATAGATATTGACCCTCAGATAGATAGATAGATAGATAGATAGATAGATAGATATTGACCCTCAGATAGATAGATAGATAGATAGATAGATAGATAGATAGATAGATAGTCATTGACACTTAGATAGATAGATAGATATTGACTGTCAGATATATAGATAGACAGATAGTCATTGACCCTGAGATATAGATAGATAGAGTATGACCCACAGATAGATAGATAGTTATTGACCCGCAGATAGTTAGATAGATAGATAGATAGATATTGACCCTCAGATAGATAGATAGATAGATAGATAGATATTGACCATCAGAAAGATAGATAGATAGATAGATAGACAGATAGATATATCATTTTTTACTTGGTTGCTAGGGTAACCCAATCTGGTTGCTAGGCAGTTTCTAGGGTGATCCTTATCAAGCCTCCTTTTCATTCTGAGTGAATAAAGTCAACCCGGAAGTCTCTATGATTTTCTGTTGCATAGATATGTGATTTGTTACTTGGTTGCTAGGGTAACCCCATCTGGTTGATAGGCAGTTACCAAAGTGATACTCATAAGGCTCCTTGCAATCCTGAGTAAAATATGTCAACCCCTAAGTCTCTACGATGTTCTGGTTCAAAGATATGTGATTTGTTACTTGGTTGCTAGGGTAACCACATCTGGTTGCTATGCAGTTACCAGAGTGATACATATCAAGGCTACTTTCCATCCTGAGTGAAATAAGTCAACCCGGAAGTCTCTCTGATTTTCTGTTGCAGAGATATGTGATTTGTTACTTGGTTGCTAGGGTAATCACATCTGGTTGCTAGGCAGTTACCAGAGTGATACATATCAAGGCTACTTTCCATCCTGAGTGAAATAAGTCAACCCGGAAGTCTCTCTGATTTTCTGTTGCAGAGTTATGTGATTTGTTACTTGGTTGCTAGGGTAAGCCCTTGTCGTTGCTAGGCAGTTACCAGAGTGATACTTTTCAAGACTCCTTGCTATCCTGAGTGAAATAAGTCAAACAGGAAGTCTCTACGATTTTCTGGTGAAGAGATATATTATTTGTTACTTGGTTGCTAGGGTAACCCCATCTGGTTGCTATGCAGTTACCAGAGTGATACATATCAAGGCTACTTTCCATCCTGAGTGAAATAAGTGAAACAGGTAGTCTCTACGATTTTCTGGTGCAGAGATATGTGATTTGTTACTTGGTTGCTAGGGTAACCCCATCTGGTTGCTAGGCAGTTACCAAAGTGATACTCATAAGGCTCCTTGCAATCCGGTGTGAAATATGTCAACCCCTAAGTCTCTACGATGTTCTGTTGCAGAGATATGTGATTTGTTACTTGGTTGCTAGGGTAACCACATCTGGTTGCTAGGCAGTTACCAGAGTGATACATATCAAGGCTACTTTCCATCCTGAGTGAAATAAGTCAACCCGGAAGTCTCTCTGATTTTCTGTTGCAGAGATATGTGATTTGTTACTTGGTTGCTAGGGTAATCACATCTGGTTGCTAGGCAGTTACCAGAGTGATACAAATCAAGGCTACTTTCCATCCTGAGTGAAATAAGTGAAACAGGAAGTCTCTGTGATTTTCTGGTGCAGAGATATGTGATTTGTTATTTGGTTGCTAGGGTAACCCCATCTGGTTGATAGGCAGTTACCAGGGTGATACTTATCAAGCCTCCTTTCCATACTGAGTGAATCAAGTCAACCTGGAAGCTACTATACTGTGGCTATGAAGATTTTAGGTCATTACTTATTGGCTGCTTGATAAAAGAAATCCTCTGAGGGAGAGAGAGAGGGAGAGACGCAGGGCTGACAGGCCCTTTTTTGTCTGTGTGTGTGAAAACGTCAGTTGGGATTTAAATTTCTGAACATTCCGCAATGTTAATCAATGGGAGTTTTTCCGAGTTTTGATCGTCATTTTTAGGAAAACCGTAAGTTCGATCAGTTAGAAAAGATATAGCACACTATTCGGGATTAGTCTGAAGGTCTGTGCCGAGTTTGGTGCATGTAGCTTAAAAGCTCTAGGAGGAGTTACATTTAGAAATTTAGTCTCAGAATAATAATAATAACTAGATTAAAAAGTTTGAGTACAAACTTTAGGTTGGCTTGAGAAAGCCTAACATAAAGTTTGAAGTAGTTGTAAAAGTTTGAAGATTTAAGGTTTTTAGTTTGATGTATTTATAAGTAGTAGTTTTCAAAGTTCAAAGTTTAGAGATTATAAAACCATTCAGTCTATCAAATAGATTAGATAGATAGATAGATAGATAGATAGATAGATAGATAGATAGATAGATAGATAGATAGATAGATAGATAGATATTGACCCTCAGATAGATAGATAGATAGATAGATGGATATTGACCCTCAGATAGATAGATAGATGGATAGATATTGACCCACAGATAGATAGATAGATAGATAGATAGATATTGACCATCAGATAGATAGATAGATAGATAGATAGATAGATATTGATCCTCAGATAGATAGATAGATAGATAGATAGAGAGATAGATAGATAGATAGAGTATGACCCACAGAAAGACAGATAGATATTGACCCTCAGATAGATAGATAGATAGATAGATAGATAGATAGAGTATGACCCACAGAAAGACAGATAGATATTGACCCTCAGATAGATAGATAGATAGATAGATAGACAGATAGATAGACAGATATATTATTTTTTGCTTGGTTGCTAGGGTAACCCCATCTGATTGCTAGGCAGTTACCAAAGTGATACTCATAAGGCTCCTTGCAATCCTGTGTGAAATATGTCAACCCCTAAGTCTCTACGATTTTCTGGTTCAAAGATATGTGATTTGTTACTTGGTTGCTAGGGTAACCGCATCTGGTTGCTAGGCAGTTACCAGAGTGATACATATCAAGGCTACTTTCCATCTTGAGTGAAATAAGTGAAACAGGAAGTCTCTATGAATTTCTGGTGCAGAGTTATGTGATTTGTTACTTTGTTGCTAGGGTAAGCCCTTGTCGTTGCTAAGCAGTTACCAGAGTGATACTTTTCAAGAATCCTTGCTATCCTGAGGGAAATAAGTCAAACAGGAAGTCTCTACAATTTTCTGGTGAAGAGATATATTATTTGTTACTTGGTTGCTAGGGTAACCCCATCTGGTTGCTATGCAGTTACCAGGGTGATACTTATCAAGCCTCCTTTCCATCCTGAGTGAATTATGTCAACCCGGAAGTCTCTACGATTTTCTGTTGCAGAGATATGTGATTTGTTACTTGGTTGCTAGGGTAACCGCATCTGGTTGCTAGGCAGTTACCAGAGTTATACATATCAAGGCTACTTTCCATCCTGAGTGAAATAAGTGAAACAGGAAGTCTCTACGATTTTCTGGTGCAGAGATATGTGATTTGTTACTTGGTTGCTAGGGTAAACACATCTGGTTGCTAGGCAGTTACCAAAGTGATACTCATAAGGCTCCTTGCAATCCTGTGTGAAATATGTCAACCCCTAAGTCTCTACGATGTTCTGGTTCAAAGATATGTGATTTGTTACTTGGTTGCTAGGGTAACCCTGTCTGGTTGCTATGCAGTTACCAGGGTGATACATATCAAGGCTACTTTTCATCCTGAGTGAAATAAGTGAAACAGGAAGTCTCTATGATTTTCTGGTGCAGAGATATGTGATTTGTTAGTTGGTTGCTAGGGTAACCCCATCTGGTTGCTAGGCAGTTACCAAAGTGATACTCATAAGGCTCCTTGCAATCCTGTGTGAAATATGTCAACCCCTAAGTCTCTACGATGTTCTGGTTCAAAGATATGTGATTTGTTACTTGGTTGCTAGGGTAACCCTGTCTGGTTGCTATGCAGTTACCAGGGTGATACATATCAAGGCTACTTTCCATCCTGAGTGAAATAAGTGAAACAGGAAGTCTCTATGATTTTCTGGTGCAGAGATATGTGATTTGTTAGTTGGTTGCTAGGGTAACCACATCTGGTTGCTAGGCAGTTACCAAGGTGATACTCATAAGGCTCCTTGCAATCCTGTGTGAAATATGTCAACCCCTAAGTCTCTACTATGTTCTGGTTCAAAGATATGTGATTTGTTACTTGGTTGCTAGGGTAACCACATCTGGTTGCTAGGCAGTTACCAGAGTGATACATATCAAGCCTCCTTTCCATCCTGAGTGAAATAAGTGAAACAGGAAGTCTCTACGATTTTCTGGTGCAAAGATATGTGATTTGTTACTTGGTTGCTAGGGTAACCCTGTCTGGTTGCTATGCAGTTACCAGGGTGATACTTATCAAGCCTCCTTTCCATACTGAGTGAATCAAGTCAACCTGGAAGCTACTATACTGTGGCTATGAAGATTTTAGGTCATTACTTATTGGCTGCTTGATAAAAGAAATCCTCTGAGGGAGAGAGAGAGGGAGAGATGCAGGGCTGACAGGCCCTTTTTTGTCTGTGTGTGTGAAAACGTCAGTTGGGATTTAAATTTCTGAACATTCCGCAATGTTAAGTCAATGGGAGTTTTTCCGAGTTTTGATCGTCATTTTTAGGAAAACCGTAAGTCCGATCAGTTAGAAAAGATATAGCACACTATTCGGGATTAGTCTGAAGGTCTGTGCCGAGTTTGGTGCATGTAGCTTAAAAGCTCTAGGAGGAGTTAGATTTAGAAATTTAGTCTCAGAATAATAATAATAATAATAATAATAATAAGTTTAAATAGGATTTCAGTAAGTTGGCTTTCTCAAGCCAACCTAATAATAATAATAACTAGAATGTACATTTCCTGAAGAAAATGTGAGTGGTGCTTACCGTGGCAAAACTCGTCAAATAGCATTTTCTAACTTGTTTCTAAGCACTAAAATAAAGGTCATAGAATGTTGCTAACATGTGTTTTTCATGATGGTAGCACGTTTTTAGAATGTTTTAGCACTTCACTAGGTGAAGCTAGCATGTGTTAGCATGATACTAGCACGTTTTTAGCATGTTTTAGCACTTCGTTTGGCAATGCTAACATGTCTTAGCATGATGCTAGCACGTTTTTAACATGTTTTAGCAATCCCCTAAGCAATGCTAACATGCATTAGCATAATGCTAGCACATTTTAACATGTTTTAGCAATCCCCTAAGCAATGCTAACATGCATTAGCATAATGCTAGCACGTTTTAACATATTTTAGCAGTTTGCTAGGTGAAGCTAGCATGTGTTAGCATGATACTAGCACGTTTTTAGCAGGTTTTAGCACTTCGCTAGGCGATGCTAACATGTATTTAAATGATGTTAGCATGTTTTCAACATGTTTTAGCAAATCCCCTAAGCAATGCTAACATGCATTAGCATAATGCTAGCACATTTTAACATGTTTTAGCACTTTGCTAGGCAATGCCAGCATGTGTTAGCATGATGCTAGCACGTTTTTAGCATGTTTTAACACTTTGCTAGGCACTACTAGCATGTGTTAGCATGTTGTTAGCACGTTTTTAGCATGTTTTAGCACTTCGCTAGGCGATGCTAACATGTGTTAGCATGATGCTAGCACATATTTAACATGTTTTATCAATCCCCTAAGCAATGCTAACATGCATTAGCATAATACTAGCACGTTTTTAGCATGTTTTAGCACTTCGCTAGGCGACGCTAACATGTGTTAGCATGATGTTAGCACATTTTTAACATGTTTTAGCAATCCCCTAAGCAATGCTAACATTTGATCGCTGTTCGAACATCGTACACCCGATCGCTTAGAAAAGATATAGCACACCTCTCCTCAATGAGCCGCACGATTTGATGCCTCACTCAGGGGTCTGTGACAAAAGCTGCGGGAGGAGTAGCGCGCCAAACTATGTGTGGAATAATAATAATTATAACTAGATTAAAAAGTTTGAGTACAAACTTTAGGTTGGCTTGAGAAAGCCTAGCATAAAGTTTGAAGTAGTTGTAAAAGTTTGAAGATTTACGGTTTCTAGTTTGATGTAATTATAAGTAGTAGTTTTCAAAGTTCAAAGTTTAGAGATTATAAAACCATTCAGTCTATCAAATAGATTAGATAGATAGATAGATAGATAGATAGATAGATAGATAGATAGATAGATAGATAGATAGATAGATAGATAGATAGATAGATATTGACCCTCAGATAGATAGATAGATAGATAGATATTGACCCTCAGATAGATAGATAGATAGATAGATAGATAGATAGATAGATAGATAGATAGATAGATAGATAGAGTATGACCCATAGATAGACAGATAGATAGATAGATAGATAGATAGATAGATAGATAGATAGATAGATATTGACCCTCAGATAGATAGATAGATAGATAGATAGTTATTGACCATCAGATAGATAGATAGATAGATAGATAGATAGATAGATAGATAGATAGATATTGACCATTAGATAGATAGATAGATAGATAGATAGATATTGATCCTCAGATAGATAGATAGATATTGACCCTCAGATAGATAGATAGATAGATAGAAAGATAGAAAGATAGATTGATAGTCATTGACCCTTAGATAGATAGATAGATATTGACCGTCAGATATATAGATAGATAGATAGTCATTGACCCTGAGATATAGATAGATAGAGTATGAACCACAGATAGATAGATAGATAGATAGATAGTTATTGACCCACAGATAGTTAGATAGATAGATAGATATTGACCCTCAGATAGATAGATAGATAGATAGATAGATAGATAGTGATTGACACTTAGATAGATAGATAGATATTGACCGTCAGATATATAGATAGACAGATAGTCATTGACCCTGAGAAATAGATAGATAGAGTATGACCCACAGATAGATAGATAGATAGTTATTGACCCGCAAATAGTTAGATAGATAGATAGATAGATATTGACCCTCAGATAGATAGATAGATAGATAGATAGATAGATATTGACCATCAGAAAGATAGATAGATAGATAGATAGATAGATAGACAGATAGATATATCATTTTTTACTTGGTTGCTAGGGTAACCCAATCTGGTTGCTAGGCAGTTTCTAGGGTGATCCTTATCAAGCCTCCTTTTCATTCTGAGTGAATAAAGTCAACCCGGAAGTCTCTATGATTTTCTGTTGCATAGATATGTGATTTGTTACTTGGTTGCTAGGGTAACCCCATCTGGTTGATAGGCAGTTACCAAAGTGATACTCATAAGGCTCCTTGCAATCCTGTGTGAAATATCTCAACCCCTAAGTCTCTACGATTTTATGGTTCAAAGATATGTGATTTGTTACTTGGTTGCTAGGGTAACCGCATCTGGTTGCTAGGCAGTTACCAGAGTGATATATATCAAGGCTACTTTCCATCTTGAGTAAAATAAGTGAAACAGGAATTCTCTACGATTTTCTGGTGCAGAGATATATTATTTGTTACTTGGTTGCTAGGGTAACCCTGTCTGGTTGCTATGCATTTACCAGGGTGATACATATCAAGGCTCCTTGCAATCCTGAGTGAAATATGTGAAACAGGAAGTCTCTACGATTTTCTGGTGCAGAGATATGTGATTTGTTACTTGGTTGCTAGGGTAACCACATCTGGTTGCTAGGCAGTTACCAGAGTGATACATATCAAGCCTACTTTCCATCCTGAGTGAAATAAGTGAAACAGGATGTCTCTACGATTTTCTGGTGCAGAGATATGTGATTTGTTACTTGGTTGCTAGGGTAACCCCATCTGGTTGCTAGGCAGTTACCAAAGTGATACTCATAAGGCTCCTTGCAATCCTGAGTGAAATATGTCAACCCCTAAGTCTCTACGATGTTCTGGTTCAAAGATATGTGATTTGTTACTTGGTTGCTAGGGTAACCACATCTGGTTGCTATGCAGTTACCAGAGTGATACATATCAAGGCTACTTTCCATCCTGAGTGAAATAAGTCAACCCGGAAGTCTCTCTGATTTTCTGTTGCAGAGATATGTGATTTGTTACTTGGTTGCTAGGGTAATCACATCTGGTTGCTAGGCAGTTACCAGAGTGATACATATCAAGGCTACTTTCCATCCTGAGTGAAATAAGTCAACCCGGAAGTCTCTCTGATTTTCTGTTGCAGAGTTATGTGATTTGTTACTTGGTTGCAAGGGTAAGCCCTTGTCGTTGCTAGGCAGTTACCAGAGTGATACTTTTCAAGACTCCTTGCTATCCTGAGTGAAATAAGTCAAACAGGAAGTCTCTACGATTTTCTGGTGAAGAGATATATTATTTGTTACTTGGTTGCTAGGGTAACCCCATCTGGTTGCTATGCAGTTACCAGAGTGATACATATCAAGGCTACTTTCCATCCTGAGTGAAATAAGTGAAACAGGTAGTCTCTACGATTTTCTGGTGCAGAGATATGTGATTTGTTACTTGGTTGCTAGGGTAACCCCATCTGGTTGCTAGGCAGTTACCAAAGTGATACTCATAAGGCTCCTTGCAATCCGGTGTGAAATATGTCAACCCCTAAGTCTCTACGATGTTCTGTTGCAGAGATATGTGATTTATTACTTGGTTGCTAGGGTAACCACATCTGGTTGCTAGGCAGTTACCAGAGTGATACATATCAAGGCTACTTTCCATCCTGAGTGAAATAAGTCAACCCGGAAGTCTCTCTGATTTTCTGTTGCAGAGATATGTGATTTGTTACTTGGTTGCTAGGGTAATCACATCTGGTTGCTAGGCAGTTACCAGAGCGATACATATCAAGGCTACTTTCCATCCTGAGTGAAATAAGTGAAACAGGAAGTCTCTATGATTTTCTGGTGCAGAGATATGTGATTTGTTATTTGGTTGCTAGGGTAACCCCATCTGGTTGCTAGGCAGTTACCAAGGTGACAGCCAAGAATGCTCCTTGCCATCCTGACTGAAATAAGTCAACCTGGAATCTCTACGATTTTCTGGTTCAGAGATACGTGATTTGTTAATTGGTTGCTAGGGTAACCCCATCTGGTTGCTAGGCAGTTACCAAGGTGACAGCCAACAATGCTCCTTGCCATCCTGAGTGAAATAAGTCAACCCGGTAGTCTCTGTGATTTTCTTGTGCAGAGATGTGTGATTTGTTTCTTGGTTGCTAGGGTAACCCCATCTGGTTGCTAGGCAGTTACCAAGGTGACAGGCAACAATGCTCCTTGCCATCCTGAGTGAAATAAGTCAACCCGGAAGTCTCGTGATTTTCTTGTGCAGAGATATGTGATTTATTTCTTGGTTGCTAGGGTAACCCCATCTGGTTGCTAGGCAGTTACCAAGGTGACAGCAAACAATGCTCCGTGCCATCCTGAGTGAAATAAGTCAACCCGGAAGTCTCTGTGATTTTCTTGTGCAGAGATATGTGATTTGTTTATTGGTTGCTAGGGTAACCCCATTTGGTTGCTAGGCAGTTACCAGGGTGATATTTATCAAGTCTACTTTCCATCCTGAGTGAAATAAGTCAACCCGGAAGTCTCTACGACATTCTGATCCTAAGATACACATCTTAGTGATATTGAATGGATGTCAATGGTGTTTTGTTGCTAGGGTGCTTTAAATGGTTGCTAGGGCGTGGCTAAGTAGTTCACATGATGAAAGATGAAGACTGATTACTCACCCAATTAAAACAAAGCAACTATCATGTCTCTAGGACATTCTGATCTGAAGATATCTTACTTCAATTGAAATCAATAAATGTGGTTGCTAGGGTGCTCCAAATTGTTGCTAGGGAGTGGCTTGGCAGCTGCCAATGATGAATATCCCATGGCTGCTTGTCAGTATGAATGATACAAACCAACTCCCATGCCTCTGTGACATTCAGAATGGAAGATATCTCTCTTTGGATTTTGGTTGCTAAGGTGCTCGAAAATGGTTGCAAGGGAGGGGCTAGGAAGTGTTGAGGGGATTCATGATTGGCTGTTTTACTGCCCCAAGTCAAACGAGACCACCCTCGTGTTTCTATGATAATTCAGTCCGGAGATATCCCTTTGATCTCTTTCAATGGAAGTCTATGGGAGTTGTTGCTAAGGTGCTCTAAATGGTTGCTAGGGCGTGGCTTGATAGCTTCACAATGATCCTGAGAGACTGACTGGTCATCTGAGTAAAATGAGCCCGCCCCCTTGTCTCTAAGACACTGTGATCCAGAGTTATGTTCAATACAAAATCTACCATAGACTTAACATTGGGGCAACTTTGGGCAGCTCATGCCCCCAAGGGGTGCAACTTTTACCCCATTGTGAGGTATGTTCTCACAGAGCCTGTCAGCCTCTTCAAATCTGGTTAATCACACGTCTCTGTGAAATCCTCGATCTGAGCTATGACTCGTCAAAGTTCGGCGCAATGTTAAGTCAATGGGATTTTTTGCCCAATTTTTTGCCCCTGGGGCAATCACCGTACCCCCGATCGATTATAAAAGTCATAGGACACCATTCCCAAATAATCCGCACGATTTGACGCCTCATTTGTGGGTTTTCGACCAAAAAATTTTGAAAAAAATTCCATTGACTTACATTGGGGCAACTTTGGGCAGCTCCTGCCCCCCAGGGGTGCAACTTTTACCCCATTGTGAGGTATGTTCTCACAGAGCCTGTCAGCCTCTTCAAATGTGGTAAATCACATGTCTCTGCGAAATCCTCACTTTGAGCTATGACTCGTCAAAGTTCGGCGCAATGTTAAGTCAATGGGATTTTTTGCCCAATTTTTTGCCCCTGGGGCAAACACCGTACCCCCGATCGCTTATAAAAGTCATAGCACACCTCTCCTCAATGAGCCGCACGATTTGACACCTCATTCATGGGTCTACGCCAAAAGGTGCGGGACGAGTTAGGTGCCGAAGTTTTGTACGGAAGAAGAAGAAGAAGAAGAAGAAGAAGAAGAAAAATAAGTATGTGAGATTACAATAGTGTTGCTTTGCAAGCACCACTAACTAGATTAAAAAGTTTGAGTACAAACTTTAGGTTGGCTTGAGAAAGCCTAGCATAAAGTTTGAAGTAGTTGTAAAAGTTTGAAGATTTACGGTTTCTAGTTTGATGTAATTATAAGTAGTAGTTTTCAAAGTTCAAAGTTTAGAGATTATAAAACCATTCAGTCTATCAAATAGATTAGATAGATAGATAGATAGATAGATAGATAGATAGATAGATAGATAGATAGATAGATAGATAGATAGATAGATAGATAGATAGATAGATAGATAGATATTGACCCTCAGATAGATAGATAGATAGATAGATAGATAGATAGATAGATAGAGTATGACCCACAGATAGATAGATAGATAGATAGATAGATAGATAGATAGATAGATATTGACCCTCAGATAGATAGATAGATAGATAGATAGAGTCTGACCCACAGATAGATAGATAGATAGATAGATATTGACCATCAGATAGATAGATCGATAGATAGATCGATAGATAGATAGATAGATAGATAGATAGTTATTGACCATCAGATAGATAGGTAGATAGATAGATAGATAGATAGATAGATAGATAGATAGATAGATAGATAGATAGATAGATAGATAGATAGATATTGATCCTCAGATAGATAGATAGATATTGACCCTCAGATAGATAGATAGATAGATAGATAGATAGATAGATAGATAGATAGATAGTCATTGACCATCAGATAGATAGGTAGATAGATAGATAGATAGATAGATAGATAGATAGATAGATAGATAGATAGATAGATAGATAGATAGATAGATAGATAGATAGATAGATATTGATCCTCAGATAGATAGATAGATATTGACCCTCAGATAGATAGATAGATAGATAGATAGATAGATAGATAGATAGATAGATAGTTATTGACCATCAGATAGATAGGTAGATAGATAGATAGATAGATAGATAGATAGATAGATAGATAGATAGATAGATAGATAGATAGATAGATAGATAGATAGATAGATAGATAGATATTGATCCTCAGATAGATAGATAGATATTGACCCTCAGATAGATAGATAGATAGATAGATAGATAGATAGATAGATAGATAGATAGTCATTGACCCTTAGATAGATATTGACCGTCAGATATATAGATAGATAGATAGTCATTGACCCTGAGATATAGATAGATAGAGTATGACCCACAGATAGATAGATAGATAGTTATTGACCCGCAGATAGTTAGATAGATAGATAGATAGAAATTGACCCTCAGATAGATAGATAGATAGATAGATAGATAGATATTGACCCTCAGAAAGATAAATAGATAGATAGATAGATAGATAGATAGACAGATAGATATATAATTTTTTACTTGGTTGCTAGGGTAACCCAATCTGGTTGCTAGGCAGTTTCCAGGGTGATCCTTATCAAGCCTCCTTTTCATTCTGAGTGAAAAAGTCAACCCGGAAGTTTCTATGATTTTCTGTTGCATAGATATGTGATTTGTTACTTGGTTGCTAGGGTAACCATATCTGGTTGATAGGCAGTTACCAGAGTGATATATATAAAGGCTACTTTCCATCTTGAGTAAAATAAGTGAAACAGGAAGTCTCTACGATTTTCTGGTGCAGAGTTATGTGATTTGTTACTTGGTTGCTAGGGTAAGCCCTTGTCGTTGCTAGGCAGTTACCAGAGTGATACTTTTCAAGACTCCTTGCTATCCTGAGTGAAATAAGTCAAACAGGAAGTCTCTACGATTTTCTGGTGAAGAGATATATTATTTGTTACTTGGTTGCTAGGGTAACCCCATCTGGTTGCTAGGCAGTTACCAGGGTGATACTTATCAAGCCTCCTTTCCATCCTGAGTGAATTATGTCAACCCGGAAGTCTCTACGATTTTCTGTTGCAGAGATATGTGATTTGTTACTTGGTTGCTAGGGTATCCCTGTCTGGTTGCTATGCAGTTACCAGGGTGATACTTATCAAGCCTCCTTTCCATCCTGAGTGAAATAAGTGAAACAGGAAGTCTCTACGATTTTCTGGTGCAGAGATATGTGATTTGTTAGTTGGTTGCTAGGGTAACCCCATCTGGTTGCTAGGCAGTTACCAAGGTGATACTCATAAGGCTCCTTGCAATCCTGTGTGAAATATGTCAACCCCTAAGTCTCTACGATGTTCTAGTTCAAAGATATGTGATTTGTTACTTGGTTGCTAAGGTAACCCTGTCTGGTTGCTATGCAGTTACCAGAGTGATACATATCAAGGCTACTTTCCATCCTGAGTGAAATAAGTGAAACAGGTAGTCTCTACGATTTTCTGGTGCAGAGATATGTGATTTGTTACTTGGTTGCTAGGGTAACCCCGTCTGGTTGCTAGGCAGTTACCAGAGTGATACATATCAAGGCTACTTTCCATCCTGAGTGAATAAAGTCAACCCGGAAGTCTCTATGATTTTCTGTTGCAGAGATATGTGATTTGTTACTTGGTTGCTAGGGTAATCACATCTGGTTGCTAGGCAGTTACCAGAGTGATACATATCAAGGCTACTTTCCATCCTGAGTAAAATAAGTCAACCCGGAAGTCTCTCTGATTTTCTGTTGCAGAGATATGTGATTTGTTACTTGGTTGCTAGGGTAATCACATCTGGTTGCTAGGCAGTTACCAGGGTGATACTTATCAAGCCTCCTTTCCATACTGAGTGAATCAAGTCAACCTGGAAGCTACTATACTGTGGCTATGAAGATTTTAGGTCATTACTTATTGGCTGCTTGTTAAAAGAAATCCTCTGAGGGAGAGAGAGAGGGAGAGACGCAGGGCTGACAGGCCCTTTTTTGTCTGTGTGTGTGAAAACGGCAGTTGGGATTTAAATTTCTGAACATTCCGCAATGTTAAGTCAATGGGAGTTTTTCCGAGTTTTGATCGTCATTTTTAGGAAAACCGTAAGTCCGATCAGTTAGAAAAGATATAGCACACTATTCGGGATTAGTCTGAAGGTCTGTGCCGAGTTTGGTGCATGTAGCTTAAAAGCTCTAGGAGGAGTTAGATTTAGAAATTTAGTCTCAGAATAATAATAATAACTAGATTAAAAAGTTTGAGTACAAACTTTAGGTTGGCTTGAGAAAGCCTAGCATAAAGTTTGAAGTAGTTGTAAAAGTTTGAAGATTTACGGTTTCTAGTTTGATGTAATTATAAGTAGTAGTTTTCAAAGTTCAAAGTTTAGAGATTATAAAACCATTCAGTCTATCAAATAGATTAGATAGATAGATATTGACCCTCAGATAGATAGATAGATAGATAGATAGATAGATAGAGTATGACCCATAGATAGATAGATAGATAGATAGATATTGACCCTCAGATAGATAGATAGATAGATAGATAGATAGATAGATAGATAGATAGATAGATAGATAGTTATTGACCATCAGATAGATAGATAGATAGATAGTTATTGACCATCAGATAGATAGATAGATAGATAGATATTGATCCTCAGATAGATAGATAGATATTGACCCTCAGATAGATAGATAGATAGATAGAAAGATAGAAAGATAGATTGATAGTCATTGACCCTTAGATAGATAGATAGATAGATAGATATTGAACGTCAGATATATAGATAGATAGATAGTCATTGACCCTGAGATATAGATAGATAGAGTATGAACCACAGATAGATAGATAGATAGTTATTGACCCGCAGATAGTTAGATAGATAGATAGATAGATATTGACCCTCAGATAGATAGATAGATAGATAGATAGATAGATAGTCATTGACTCTTAGATAGATAGATAGATATTGACCGTCAGATATATAGATAGACAGATAGTCATTGACCCTGAGATATAGATAGATAGAGTATGACCCACAGATAGATAGATAGATAGTTATTGACCCGCAGATAGTTAGATAGATAGATAGATAGTCATTGACCATTAGATAGATAGATATTGACCCTCAGAAAGATAGATAGATAGATAGATATTGACCATCAGATAGATAGATCGATAGATAGATAGATATTGACCCTCAGAAAGATAGATAGATAGATAGATAGATAGATAGATAGATATTGACCATCAGATAGATAGATAGATAGATAGATAGATAGATATTGACCCATAGATAGATAGATAGATAGATAGAGTATGACCCACATATAGATAGATAGATAGATATTGACCATCAGATAGATAGATAGATAGATAGATAGATAGATAGATATTGACCCTCAGATAGATAGATAGATAGATAGATAGATAGTCATTGACCCTTAGATAGATAGATAGATAGATATTGACTGTCAGATATATAGATAGATAGATAGTCATTGACCCTGAGATATAGATAGATATAGTATGACCCACATATAGATAGATAGATAGATATTGACCATCAGATAGATAGATAGATAGATAGATAGATAGATAGATAGATAGATAGATAGATAGATAGATAGATATTGACCCTCAGATAGATAGATAGATAGATAGATAGATATTGACCCTCAGAAAGATAGATAGATAGATAGATAGATAGATAGATAGATAGATAGATATTGACCATCAGATAGATAGATAGTTAGAT
Organism: Moxostoma hubbsi; assembly: GCA_032164185.1. Lineage (NCBI taxonomy): Eukaryota > Metazoa > Chordata > Actinopteri > Cypriniformes > Catostomidae > Moxostoma > Moxostoma hubbsi. Next base: position 4,716,033 of record JAVLUX010000031.1, on the reverse strand, counting down.
AGATAGATAGATATTGACCCATAGATAGATAGATAGATAGATAGAGTATGACCCACATATAGATAGATAGATAGATATTGACCATCAGATAGATAGATAGATAGATAGATAGATAGATAGATATTGACCCTCAGATAGATAGATAGATAGATAGATAGATAGTCATTGACCCTTAGATAGATAGATAGATAGATATTGACTGTCAGATATATAGATAGATAGATAGTCATTGACCCTGAGATATAGATAGATATAGTATGACCCACATATAGATAGATAGATAGATATTGACCATCAGATAGATAGATAGATAGATAGATAGATAGATAGATAGATAGATAGATAGATAGATAGATAGATAGATAGATAGTCATTGACCCTTAGATAGATAGATAGATAGATATTGACTGTCAGATATATAGATAGATAGATAGTCATTGACCCTGAGATATAGATAGATAGAGTATGTCCCACAGATAGATAGATAGATAGTTATTGACCCTCAGATAGTTAGATAGATAGATATAGATATTGACACTCAGATAGATAGATAGATAGATAGATATTGACCCTCAGAAAGATAAATAGATAGATAGATAGATAGATATATCATTTTTTACTTGGTTGCTAGGGTAACCCAATCTGGTTGCTAGGCAGTTTCCAGGGTGATCCTTATCAAGCCTCCTTTTCATTCTGAGTGAATAAAGTCAACCCGGAAGTCTCTATGATTTTCTGTTGCATAGATATGTGATTTGTTACTTGGTTGCTAGGGTAACCATATCTGGTTGATAGGCAGTTACCAGAGTGATATATATCAAGGCTACTTTCCATCTTGAGTAAAATAAGTGAAACAGGAAGTCTTTACGATTTTCTGGTGCAGAGTTATGTGATTTGTTACTTGGTTGCTAGGGTAAGCCCTTGTCGTTGCTAGGCAGTTACCAGAGTGATACTTTTCAAGACTCCTTGCTATCCTGAGTGAAATAAGTCAAACAGGAAGTCTCTACGATGTTCTGGTGAAGAGATATATTATTTGTTACTTGGTTGCTAGGGTAACCCCATCTGGTTGCTATGCAGTTACCAGGGTGATACTTATCAAGCCTCCTTTCCATCCTGAGTGAATTATGTCAACCCGGAAGTCTCTACGATTTTCTGGTGCAGAGATATGTGATTTGTTAGTTGGTTGCTAGGGTAACCCCATCTGGTTGCTAGGCAGTTACCAAGGTGATACTCATAAGGCTCCTTGCAATCTTGTGTGAAATATGTCAACCCCTAAGTCTCTACGATGTTCTGGTACAAAGATATGTGATTTGTTACTTGGTTGCTAGGGTAACCACATCTGGTTGCTAGGCAGTTACCAGAGGGATACATATCAAGGCTACTTTCCATCCTGAGTTAAATAAGTGAAACAGGAAGTCTCTATGATTTTCTGGTGCAGAGATGTGATTTGTTACTTGGTTGCTAGGGTAAACACATCTGGTTGCTAGGCAGTTACCAAAGTGATACTCATAAGGCTTCTTGCAATCCTGTGTGAAATATGTCAACCCCTAAGTCTCTACGATGTTCTGGTTCAAAGATATGTGATTTGTTACTTGGTTGCTAGGGTAACCGCATCTGGTTGCTAGGCAGTTACCAGAGTGATACATATCAAGGCTACTTTCCATCCTGAGTGAAATAAGCGAAACAGGTAGTCTCTACGATATACTGGTGCAGAGATATGTGATTTGTTACTTGGTTGCTAGGGTAACCCCGTCTGGTTGCTAGGCAGTTACCAGAGTGATACATATCAAGGCTACTTTCCATCCTGAGTGAATAAAGTCAACCCGGAAGTCTCTATGATTTTCTGTTGCAGAGATATGTGATTTGTTACTTGGTTGCTAGGGTAATCACATCTGGTTGCTAGGCAGTTACCAGAGTGATACATATCAAGGCTACTTTCCATCCTGAGTGAAATAAGTCAACCCGGAAGTCTCTCTGATTTTCTGTTGCAGATATATGTGATTTGTTACTTGGTTGCTAGGGTAATCACATCTGGTTGCTAGGCAGTTACCAGAGTGATACATATCAAGGCTACTTTCCATCCTGAGTGAAATAAGTGAAACAGGAAGTCTCTACGATTTTCTGGTGCAGAGATATGTGATTTGTTAGTTGGTTCCTAGGGTAACCCCATCTGGTTGCTAGGCAGTTACCAAGGTGATACTCATAAGGCTCCTTGCAATCCTGTGTGAAATATGTTAACCCCTAAGTCTCTACGATGTTCTGGTTCAAAGATATGTGATTTGTTACTTGGTTGCTAGGGTAACCGCATCTGGTTGCTAGGCAGTTACCAGAGGGATACATATCAAGGCTACTTTCCATCCTGAGTGAAATAAGTGAAACAGGAAGTCTCTATGATTTTCTGGTGCAAAGATATGTGATTTGTTACTTGGTTGCAAGGGTAAACACATCTGGTTGCTAGGCAGTTACCAAAGTGATACTCATAAGGCTCCTTGCAATCCTGTGTGAAATATGTCAACCCCTAAGTCTCTACGATGTTCTGGTTCAAAGATATGTGATTTGTTACTTGGTTGCTAAGGTAACCCTGTCTGGTTGCTATGCAGTTACCAGAGTGATACATATCAAGGCTACTTTCCATCCTGAGTGAAATAAGCGAAACAGGTAGTCTCTACGATATACTGGTGCAGAGATATGTGATTTGTTACTTGGTTGCTAGGGTAACCCCGTCTGGTTGCTAGGCAGTTACCAGAGTGATACATATCAAGGCTACTTTCCATCCTGAGTGAATAAAGTCAACCCGGAAGTCTCTATGATTTTCTGTTGCAGAGATATGTGATTTGTTACTTGGTTGCTAGGGTAATCACATCTGGTTGCTAAGCAGTTACCAGAGTGATACATATCAAGGCTACTTTCCATCCTGAGTGAAATAAGTCAACCCGGAAGTCTCTCTGATTTTCTGTTGCAGAGATATGTGATTTGTTACTTGGTTGCTAGGGTAATCACATCTGGTTGCTAGGCAGTTACCAGAGTGATACATATCAAGGCTACTTTCCATCCTGAGTGAAATAAGTCAACCTGGAAGTCTCTCTGATTTTCTGTTGCAGAGATATGTGAATTGTTACTTGGTTGCTAGGGTAATCACATCTGGTTGCTAGGCAGTTACCAGAGTGATACATATCAAGGCTACTTTCCATCTTGAGTGAAATAAGTGAAACAGGAAGTCACTACGATTTTCTGGTGCAGAGATATGTGATTTGTTACTTGGTTGCTAGGGTAACCCCATCTGGTTGCTAGGCAGTTACCAGAGTGATACATATCAAGGCTACTTTCCATCCTGAGTGAAATAAGTGAAACAGGAAGTCTGTATGATTTTCTGGTGCAGAGATATGTGATTTGTTACTTGGTTGCTAGGGTAACCCCATCTGGTTGCTAGGCAGTTACCAGAGTGATACATATCAAGGCTACTTTCCATCCTGAGTGAAATAAGTGAAACAGGATGTCTGTATGATTTTCTGGTGCAGAAATATGTGATTTGTTATTTGGTTGCTAGGGTAACCCTGTCTGGTTGCTATGCAGTTACCAGGGTGATACTTATCAAGCCTCCTTTCCATCCTGAGTGAAATAAGTGAAACAGGAAGTCTCTACGATTTTCTGGTGCAGAGATATGTGATTTGTTAGTTGGTTGCTAGGGTAACCCCATCTGGTTGCTAGGCAGTTACCAAGGTGATACTCATAAGGCTCCTTGCAATCCTGTGTGAAATATGTCAACCCCTAAGTCTCTACGATGTTCTGGTTCAAAGATATGTGATTTGTTACTTGGTTGCTAGGGTAACCGCATCGGGTTGCTAGGCAGTTACCAGAGGGATACATATCAAGGCTACTTTCCATCCTGAATGAAATAAGTGAAACAGGAAGTCTCTATGATATTCTGGTGCAGAGATATGTGATTTGTTACTTGGTTGCTAGGGTAAACACATCTGGTTGCTAGGGAGTTACCAAAGTGATACTCATAAGGCTCCTTGCAATCCTGTGTGAAATATGTCAACCCCTAAGTCTCTACGATGTTCTAGTTCAAAGATATGTGATTTGTTACTTGGTTGCTAAGGTAACCCTGTCTGGTTGCTATGCAGTTACCAGAGTGATACATATCAAGGCTACTTTCCATCCTGAGTGAAATAAGTGAAACAGGTAGTCTCTACGATTTTCTGGTGCAGAGATATGTGATTTGTTACTTGGTTGCTAGGGTAACCCCGTCTGGTTGCTAGGCAGTTACCAGAGTGATACATATCAAGGCTACTTTCCATCCTGAGTGAATAAAGTCAACCCGGAAGTCTCTATGATTTTCTGTTGCAGAGATATGTGATTTGTTACTTGGTTGCTAGGGTAATCACATCTGGTTGCTAGGCAGTTACCAGAGTGATACATATCAAGGCTACTTTCCATCCTGAGTGAAATAAGTCAACCCAGAAGTCTCTCTGATTTTCTGTTGCAGAGATATGTGATTTGTTACTTGGTTGCTAGGGTAATCACATCTGGTTGTTAGGCAGTTACCAGGGTGATACTTATCAAGCCTCCTTTCCATACTGAGTGAATCAAGTCAACCTGGAAGCTACTATACTGTGGCTATGAAGATTTTAGGTCATTACTTATTGGCTGCTTGATAAAAGAAATCCTCTGAGGGAGAGAGAGAGGGAGAGACGCAGGGCTGACAGGCCCTTTTTTGTCTGTGTGTGTGAAAACGTCAGTTGGGATTTAAATTTCTGAACATTCCGCAATGTTAAGTCAATGGGAGTTTTTCCGAGTTTTGATCGTCATTTTTAGGAAAACCGTAAGTCCGATCAGTTAGAAAAGATATAGCACACTATTCGGGATTAGTCTGAAGGTCTGTGCCGAGTTTGGTGCATGTAGCTTAAAAGCTCTAGGAGGAGTTAGATTTAGAAATTTAGTCTCAGAATAATAATAATAACTAGAATGTACATTTCCTGAAGAAAATGTGAGTGGTGCTTGCCGTGGCAAAACTCGTCAAGTAGCATTTTCAAACTTGTTTCTAAGCACTAAAATAAAGGTCATAGAATGTTGCTAACATGTGTTTTTCATGATGGTAGCACGTTTTTAGAATGTTTTAGCACTTCGCTAGGTGAAGCTAGCATGTGTTAGCATGATACTAGCACATTTTTAGCATGTTTTAGCACTTCCTTTGGCAATGCTAACATGTGTTAGCATGATGCTAGCATCTTTTTAACATGTTTTAGCAATCCCCTAAGCAATGCTAACATGCATTAGCATGATACTAGCACGTTTCTAACATGTTTTAGCACTTTGCTAGGCGATGCTAACATGTGTTAGCATGATGCTAGCACGTTTTTAACATGTTTTAGCAATCCCCTAAGCAATGCTAACATGCATTAGCATAATGCTAGCACGTTTTAACATGTTTTAGCACTTTGCAAGGTGAAGCTAGCATGTGTTAGCATGATACTAGCACGTTTCTAGCATGTTTTAGCACTTTGCTAGGCGATGCTAACATGTGTTAGCATGATGCAAGCACGTTTTTAACATGTTTTAGCACTTCGCTAGGCGATGCCAGCATGTGTTAGCATGATGCTAGCATGTTTTTAGCATGTTTTAGGGTGTGGCTATGAAGATTTTTATTGACTGCTTGATAAAAGAAATCCTCTGAGGGAGAGAGAGAGAGAGACGCAGGGCTGACAGGCCCTTTTTTGTCTGTGTGTGTGAAAAAGTCAGTTGGGATTTAAATTTCTGAACATTCTGCAATGTAAAGTCAATGGGATTTTTTTGGCCGCTTTTTCGTCCGTTGTTCGAACATCGTACACCCGATCGCTTAGAAAAGATATAGCACACCTCTCCTCAATGAGCCGCACGATTTGATGTCTCACTCAGGGGTCTGTAACAAAAGCTGCAGGAGGAGTAGCGCGCCAAACTTGGTGTGGAAAAATAATAATAATTATAATAAAAATAACTAGAATGTACATTTCCTGAAGAAAATGTGAGTGGTGCTTGCCGTGGCAAAACTCGTGAAGTAGCATTTTCAAACTTGTTTCTAAGCACTAAAATAAAGGTCATAGAATGTTGCTAACATGTCTTTTTCATGATGGTAGCACGTTTTTAGAATGTTTTAGCACTTCGCTAGGTGAAGCTAGCATGTGTTAGCATGATACTAGCACATTTTTAGCATGTTTTAGCACTTCCTTTGGCAATGCTAACATGTGTTAGCATGATGCTAGCATCTTTTTAACATGTTTTAGCAATCCCCTAAGCAATGCTAACATGCATTAGCATGATACTAGCACGTTTCTAACATGTTTTAGCACTTTGCTAGGCGATGCTAACATGTGTTAGCATGATGCTAGCACGTTTTTAACATGTTTTAGCAATCCCCTAAGCAATGCTAACATGCATTAGCATAATGCTAGCACGTTTTAACATGTTTTAGCACTTTGCAAGGTGAAGCTAGCATGTGTTAGCATGATACTAGCACGTTTCTAGCATGTTTTAGGACTTTGCTAGGCGATGCTAACATGTGTTAGCATGATGCAAGCACGTTTTTAACATGTTTTAGCACTTCGCTAGGCGATGCCAGCATGTGTTAGCATGATGCTAGCATGTTTTTAGCATGTTTTAACACTTCGCTAGGCAATACTATCATGTGTTAGCATGTTGTTAGCACGTTTTTAGCATGTTTTAGCACTTCGCTAAGTGATGCCAACATGTGTTAGCATGTTGCTAGCACGTTTTTAGCATGTTTTAGCACTTCGCTAGGTGATGCCAGCATATGTTAGCATGATGCTAGCACATTTTTAGCATGTTTTAGGGTGTGGCTATGAAGATTTTTATTGACTGCTTGATAAAAGAAATCCTCTGAGGGAGAGAGAGAGAGAGACGCAGGGCTGACAGGCCCTTTTTTGTCTGTGTGTGTGAAAAAGTCAGTTGGGATTTAAATTTCTGAACATTCCGCAATGTAAAGTCAATGGGATTTTTTTGGCCGCTTTTTCGTCCGTTGTTCGAACATCGTACACCCGATCGCTTAGAAAAGATATAACACACCTCTCCTCAATGAGCCGCACGATTTGATGCCTCACTCAGGGGTCTGTGACAAAAGCTGCAGGAGGAGTAGCGCGCCAAACTTTGTGTGGAAAAATAATAATAATTATAATAAAAATAACTAGAATGTACATTTCCTGAAGAAAATGTGAGTGGTGCTTGCTGTGGCAAAACTCGTCAAATAGCATTTTCTAACTTGTTTCTAAGCACTAAAATAAAGGTCATAGAATGTTGCTAACACGTGTTTTTCATGATGGTAGCACGTTTTTAGAATGTTTTAGCACTTTGTTAGGTGAAGCTAGCATGTGTTAGCATGATACTAGCACGTTATTAGCATGTTTTAGCACTTCGTTTGGCGATGCTAACATGTGTTAGCATGATGCTAGCACGTTTTTAACATGTTTTAGCAATCCCCTAAGCAATGCTAACATGCATTAGCATAATGCTAGCACGTTTTAACATGTTTTAGCACTTCGCTAGGTGAAGCTAGCATGTGTTAGCATGATACTAGCACGTTTTTAGCATGTTTTAGCACTTCGCTAGGCGATGCTAACATTTGTTAGCATGATGCTAGCACGTTTTTAACATGTTTTTGCAATCCCCTAAGCAATGCTAACATGCATTAGCATAATGCTAGCACATTTTACCATGTTTTAGCACTTCGCTACGTGAATCTAGCATGTGTTAGCATGATACTAGCACGTTTTTAGCCTGTTTTAGCACTTCGCTAGGCGATGCTAACATTTGTTAGCATGATGCTAGCACGTTTTTAACATGTTTTAGCAATCCCCTAAGCAATGCTAACATGCATTAGCATAATACTAGCACGTTTTTAGCATGTTTTAGCACTTCGCTAGGCGATGCTAACATGTGTTAGCATGATGCTAGCACGTTTTTAACATGTTTTAGCAATCCCCTAAGCAATGCTAACATGCATTAGCATAATGCTAGCACGTTTTTAGCATGTTTTAGCACTTCGCTAGGCGATGCCAGCATGTGTTAGCATGATTCTAGCACATTTTTAACATGTTTTATGTTGTGGCTATGAAGATTTTTATTGGCTGCTTGATAAAAGAAATCCTCTGAGGGAGAGAGAGAGAGAGAGACACAGGGCTGACAGGCCCTTTTTTGTCTGTGTGTGTGAAAATGTCAGTTGGGATTTAAATTTCTGAACATTCCGCAATGTAAAGTCAATGGGACTTTTTTGGCCGCTTTTTCGTCCGCTGTTCGAACATCGTACACCCGATCGCTTAGAAAAGATATAGCACACCTCTCCTCAATGAGCCGCACGATTTGATGCCTCACTCAGGGGTCTGTGACAAAAGCTGCGGGAGGAGTAGCGCGCCAAACTATGTGTGGAATAATAATAATTATAATAATAATAATAATAAGTATGCAAGAGAACAATAGTGATGCTTTGCCTATGGCAAGCACCACTAATAAGTATGCAAGAGAACAATAGTGATGCTTTGCCTATGGCAAGCACCACTAATAAGTATGCAAGAGAACAATAGTGATGCTTTGCCTATGGCAAGCACCACTAATAAGTATGCAAGAGAACAATAGTGATGCTTTGCCTATGGCAAGCACCACTAATAACTAGATTAAAAAGTTTGAGTACAAACTTTAGGTTGGCTTGAGAAAGCCTAGCATAAAGTTTGAAGTAGTTGTAAAAGCTTGAAGATTGAAGGTTTAGTTTGATGTAGTTATTAATTTTAGTAGTTCTCAAAGTTCAAAGATTATAAGACCATTCAGTCTATCAAATATGATAGATAGATAGATAGATAGATAGATAGATAGATAGATAGATAGATAGATAGATAGAGAATGACCCTCAGATAGATAGATAGATAGATAGATAGAGAATGACCCTCAGATAGATAGATAGATAGATAGATAGATAGAGAATGACCCTCAGATAGATAGATAGATAGATAGATAGATAATGACCCTCAGATAGATAGATAGATAGATAGATAGATAGATAGATAGATAGATAGAGAGATAGATAGATAGAGAATGACCCTCAGATAGATAGATAGATAGAGAATGACCCTCAGATAGATAGATAGATAGATAGATAGATAGATAGATAGACAGAGAATGACCCTCAGATAGATAGATAGATAGATAGATAGATAGATAGACAGAGAATGACCCTCAGATAGATAGATTGATAGATAGACAGAGAATGACCCTCAGATAGATAGATAGATAGATAGATAGATAGATAGAGAGAGAGATAGAGAGAGAGATAGAGAGATAGATAGAGAATGACCCTCAGATAGATAGATAGATAGACAGAGAATGACCCTCAGATAGATAGATAGATAGATAGATAGATAGATAGATAGATAGAGAGTGACCCTCAGATAGATAGATAGATAGATAGATAGATAGATAGATAGATAGACAGACAGATAGATAGATAGAGAATGACCCTCAGATAGATAGATAGATAGATAGATAGATAGATAGATAGATAGATAGATAGATAGATAGAGAATGACCCTCAGATAGATAGATAGATAGATAGATAGATAGATAGACAGATAGATAGAGAATTACCCTCAGATAGACAGATAGATAGATACATAGATAGATAGACAGATTGATAGATAAAGAATTACCCTCAGATAGATAGATAGATAGATAGATAGATATTGACCCTCAGATAGATAGATAGATAGATAGATCGATAGATAGAGAATGACCCTCAGATAGATAGATAGATAGATAGATAGATAAATAGATAGAGAATGACCCTCAGATAGATAGATAGATAGATAGATAGATAGATAGACAGACAGACAGATAGAGAATTACCCTCAGATAGATAGATAGATAGACGGATAGATAGATCCTTGCTACCCTGAGTCCCATGAACAAAACCAGAATTCTTTATGTTGTTCTGGTGCAGAGATATGTGATTTGTTACTTGGTTGCTAGGGTAACCCCATCTGGTTGCTAGGCAGTTACCAAAGTGATACTCATAAGGCTCCTTGCAATCCTGTGTGAAATATGTCAACCCCTAAGTCTCTACGATTTTATGGTTCAAAGATATGTGATTTGTTACTTGGTTGCTAGGGTAACCGCATCTGGTTGCTAGGCAGTTACCAGAGTGATATATATCAAGGCTACTTTCCATCTTGAGTAAAATAAGTGAAACAGGAAGTCTCTACGATTTTCTGGTGCAGAGATATATTATTTGTTACTTGGTTGCTAGGGTAACCCTGTCTGGTTGCTATGCATTTACCAGGGTGATACATATCAAGGCTCCTTGCAATCCTGAGTGAAATATGTGAAACAGGAAGTCTCTACGATTTTCTGGTGCAGAGATATGTGATTTGTTACTTGGTTGCTAGGGTAACCACATCTGGTTGCTAGGCAGTTACCAGAGTGATACATATCAAGCCTACTTTCCATCCTGAGTGAAATAAGTGAAACAGGATGTCTCTACGATTTTCTGGTGCAGAGATATGTGATTTGTTACTTGGTTGCTAGGGTAACCCCATCTGGTTGCTAGGCAGTTACCAAAGTGATACTCATAAGGCTCCTTGCAATCCTGAGTGAAATATGTCAACCCCTAAGTCTCTACGATGTTCTGGTTCAAAGATATGTGATTTGTTACTTGGTTGCTAGGGTAACCACATCTGTTTGCTATGCAGTTACCAGAGTGATACATATCAAGGCTACTTTCCATCCTGAGTGAAATAAGTGAAACAGGTAGTCTCTACGATTTTCTGGTGCAGAGATATGTGATTTGTTACTTGGTTGCTAGGGTAACCCCATCTGGTTGCTAGGCAGTTACCAGAGTGATACATATCAAGGCTACTTTTCATCCTGAGTGAATAAAGTCAACCCGGAAGTCTCTATGATTTTCTATTGCAGAGATATGTGATTTGTTACTTGGTTGCTAGGGTAATCACATCTGGTTGCTAGGCAGTTACCAGAGTGATACATATCAAGGCTACTTTCCATCCTGAGTGAAATAAGTCAACCCGGAAGTCTCTCTGATTTTCTGTTGCAGAGTTATGTGATTTGTTACTTGGTTGCTAGGGTAAGCCCTTGTCGTTGCTAGGCAGTTACCAGAGTGATACTTTTCAAGACTCCTTGCTATCCTGAGTGAAATAAGTCAAACAGGAAGTCTCTACGATTTTCTGGTGAAGAGATATATTATTTGTTACTTGGTTGCTAGGGTAACCCCATCTGGTTGCTATGCAGTTACCAGGGTGATACTTATTAAGCCTCCTTTCCATCCTGAGTGAATCAAGTCAACCCGGAAGTCTCTATGATTTTCTGTTGCAGAGATATGTGATTTGTTACTTGGTTGCTAGGGTAATCACATCTGGTTGCTAGGCAGTTACCAGAGTGATACATATCAAGGCTACTTTCCATCCTGAGTGAAATAAGTCAACCCGGAAGTCTCTCTGATTTTCTGTTGCAGAGATATGTGATTTGTTACTTGGTTGCTAGGGTAACCCCGTCTGGTTGCTAGGCAGTTACCAGAGTGATACATATCAAGGCTACTTTCCATCCTGAGTGAATCAAGTCAACCCGGAAGTCTCTATGATTTTCTGGTGCAAAGATATGTGATTTGTTACTTGGTTGCTAGGGTAACCCCATCTGGTTGCTAGGCAGTTACCAGAGTGATACATATCAAGGCTACTTTCCATCCTGAGTGAAATAAGTGAAACAGGAAGTCTGTATGATTTTCTGGTGCAGAGATATGTGATTTGTAACTTGGTTGCTAGGGTAACCCCATCTGGTTGCTAGGCAGTTACCAGAGTGATACATATCAAGGCTACTTTCCATCCTGAGTGAAATAAGTGAAACAGGATGTCTGTATGATTTTCTGGTGCAGAAATATGTGATTTGTTATTTGGTTGCTAGGGTAACCCTGTCTGGTTGCTATGCAGTTACCAGGGTGATACTTATCAAGCCTCCTTTCCATACTGAGTGAATCAAGTCAACCTGGAAGCTACTATACTGTGGCTATGAAGATTTTAGGTCATTACTTATTGGCTGCTTGATAAAAGAAATCCTCTGAGGGAGAGAGAGAGGGAGAGACGCAGGGCTGACAGGCCCTTTTTCGTCTGTGTGTGTGAAAACGTCAGTTGGGATTTAAATTTCTGAACATTCCGCAATGTTAATCAATGGGAGTTTTTCCGAGTTTTGATCGTCATTTTTAGGAAAACCGTAAGTCCGATCAGTTAGAAAAGATATAGCACACTATTCGGGATTAGTCTGAAGATCTGTGCCGAGTTTGGTGCATGTAGCTTAAAAGCTCTAGGAGGAGTTACATTTAGAAATTTAGTCTCAGAATAATAATAATAACTAGATTAAAAAGTTTGAGTACAAACTTTAGGTTGGCTTGAGAAAGCCTAGCATAAAGTTTGAAGTAGTTGTAAAAGTTTGAAGATTTACGGTTTCTAGTTTGATGTAATTATAAGTAGTAGTTTTCAAAGTTCAAAGTTTAGAGATTATAAAACCATTCAGTCTATCAAATAGATTAGATAGATAGATAGATAGATAGATAGATAGATAGATAGATAGATAGATAGATATTGACCCTCAGATAGATAGATAGATATTGACCCTCAGATAGATAGATAGATAGATAGATAGATAGATAGATAGATAGATAGATAGATAGATAGATAGATAGAGTATGACCCATAGATAGATAGATAGATAGATAGATAGATATTGACCCTCAGATAGATAGATAGATAGATAGATAGATAGATAGATAGATAGATAGATAGTTATTGACCATCAGATAGATATATAGATAGATTGTTATTGACCATCAGATAGATAGATAGATAGATAGATAGATAGATAGATAGATAGATAGATAGATAGATAGATAGATAGACAGATATTGACCATTAGATAGATAGATAGATAGATAGATATTGATCCTCAGATAGATAGATAGATATTGACCCTCAGATAGATAGATAGATAGATAGATAGAAAGATAGAAAGATAGATTGATAGTCATTGACCCTTAGATAGATAGATAGATATTGACCGTCAGATATATAGATAGATAGATAGTCATTGACCCTGAGATATAGATAGATAGAGTATGAACCACAGATAGGTAGATAGATAGATAGATAGTTATTGACCCGCAGATAGCTAGATAGATAGATAGATAGATATTGACCCTCAGATAGATAGATAGATAGATAGATAGTCATTGACCCTTAGATAGATAGATATTGACCGTCAGATATATAGATAGACAGATAGTCATTGACCCTGAGATATAGATAGATAGAGTATGACCCACAGATAGATAGATAGATAGATAGTTATTGACCCGCAGATAGTTAGATAGATAGATAGATAGATATTGACCCTCAGATAGATAGATAGATAGATATTGACCATCAGATAGATAGATAGATAGATAGATAGATAGATATATCATTTTTTACTTGGTTGCTAGGGTAACCCAATCTGGTTGCTAGGCAGTTTCCAGGGTGATCCTTATCAAGCCTCCTTTTCATTCTGAGTGAATAAAGTCAACCCGGAAGTCTCTATGATTTTCTGTTGCATAGATATGTGATTTGTTACTTGGTTGCTAGGGTAACCATATCTGGTTGATAGGCAGTTACCAGAGTGATATATATCAAGGCTACTTTCCATCTTGAGTGAAATAAGTGAAACAGGATGTCTCTATGATTTTCTGGTGCAGAGATATGTGACTTGTTACTTGGTTGCTAGGGTAAACACATCTGGTTACTAGGCAGTTACCAAAGTGATACTCATAAGGCTCCTTGCAATCCTGTGTGAAATATGTCAACCCCTAAGTCTCTACGATGTTCTGGTTCAAAGATATGTGATTTGTTACTTGGTTGCTAAGGTAACCCTGTCTGGTTGCTATGCAGTTACCAGAGTGATACATATCAAGGCTACTTTCCATCCTGAGTGAAATAAGTGAAACAGGTAGTCTCTACGATATACTGGTGCAGATATATGTGATTTGTTACTTGGTTGCTAGGGTAACCCCGTCTGGTTGCTAGGCAGTTACCAGAGTGATACATATCAAGGCTACTTTCCATCCTGAGTGAATCAAGTCAACCCGGAAGTCTCTATGATTTTCTGATGCAGAGATATGTGATTTGTTACTTGGTTGCTAGGGTAATCACATCTGGTTGCTAGGCGGTTACCAGAGTGATACATATCAAGGCTACTTTCCATCCTGAGTGAAATAAGTCAACCCGGAAGTCTCTCTGATTTTCTGTTGCAGAGATATGTGATTTGTTTCTTGGTTGCTAGGGTAATCACATCTGGTTGCTAGGCAGTTACCAGAGTGATACATATCAAGGCTACTTTCCATCCTGAGTGAAATAAGTGAAACAGGAAGTCTCTATGATTTTCTGGTGCAGATATATGTGATTTGTTACTTGGTTGCTAGGGTAACCCTGTCTGGTTGCTAGGCAGTTACCAGAGTGATACATATCAAGGCTCCTTGCAATCCTGTGTGAAATATGTTAACCCCTAAGTCTCTACGATGTTCTGGTTCAAAGATATGTGATTTGTTACTTGGTTGCTAGGGTAATCGCATCTGGTTGCTAGGCAGTTACCAGAGGGATACATATCAAGGCTACTTTCCATCCTGAGTGAAATAAGTGAAACAGGAAGTCTCTATGATTTTCTGGTGCAGAGATATGTGATTTGTTACTTGGTTGCTAGGGTAAACACATCTGGTTGCTAGGCAGTTACCAAAGTGATACTCATAAGGCTCCTTGCAATCCTGTGTGAAATATGTCAACCCCTAAGTGTCTACGATGTTCTGGTTCAAAGATATGTGATTTGTTACTTGGTTGCTAAGGTAACCCTGTCTGGTTGCTATGCAGTTACCAGAGTGATACATATCAAGGCTACTTTCCATCCTGAGTGAAATAAGTGAAACAGGTAGTCTCTACGATTTTCTGGTGCAGAGATATGTGATTTGTTACTTGGTTGCTAGGGTAACCCCGTCTGGTTGCTAGGCAGTTACCAGAGTGATACATATCAAGGCTACTTTCCATCCTGAGTGAATTAAGTCAACCCGGAAGTCTCTATGATTTTCTGTTGCAGAGATATGTGATTTGTTACTTGGTTGCTAGGGTAATCACATCTGGTTGCTAGGCAGTTACCAGAGTGATACATATCAAGGCTGCTTTCCATCCTGAGTGAAATAAGTCAACCCGGAAGTCTCTTTGATTTTCTGTTGCAGAGATATGTGATTTGTTACTTGGTTGCTAGGGTAACCCCATCTGGTTGCTAGGCAGTTACCAGAGTGATACATATCAAGGCTACTTTCCATCCTGAGTGAAATAAGTGAAACAGGAAGTCTGTATGATTTTCTGGTGCAGAGATATGTGATTTGTTACTTGGTTGCTAGGGTAACCCCATCTGGTTGCTAGGCAGTTACCAGAGTGATACATATCAAGGCTACTTTCCATCCTGAGTGAAATAAGTGAAACAGGATGTCTGTATGATTTTCTGGTGCAGAAATATGTGATTTGTTATTTGGTTGCTAGGGTAACCCTGTCTGGTTGCTATGCAGTTACCAGGGTGATACTTATCAAGCCTCCTTTCCATACTGAGTGAATCAAGTCAACCTGGAAGCTACTATACTGTGGCTATGAAGATTTTAGGTCATTACTTATTGGCTGCTTGATAAAAGAAATCCTCTGAGGGAGAGAGAGAGGGAGAGACGCAGGGCTGACAGGCCCTTTTTCGTCTGTGTGTGTGAAAACGTCAGTTGGGATTTAAATTTCTGAACATTCCGCAATGTTAATCAATGGGAGTTTTTCCGAGTTTTGATCGTCATTTTTAGGAAAACCGTAAGTCCGATCTGTTAGAAAAGATATAGCACACTATTCGGGATTAGTCTGAAGGTCTGTGCCGAGTTTGGTGCATGTAGCTTAAAAGCTCTAGGAGGAGTTACATTTAGAAATTTAGTCTCAGAAGAATAATAATAATAACTAGATTAAAAAGTTTGAGTACAAACTTTAGGTTGGCTTGAGAAAGCCTAGCATAAAGTTTGAAGTAGTTGTAAAAGTTTGAAGATTTACGGTTTCTAGTTTGATGTAATTATAAGTAGTAGTTTTCAAAGTTCAAAGTTTAGAGATTATAAAACCATTCAGTCTATCAAATAGATTAGATAGATAGATAGATAGATAGATAGATAGATAGATAGATAGATAGATAGATAGATAGATAGATAGATAGATATTGACCCTCAGATAGATAGATAGATGGATATTGACCCTCAGATAGATAGATAGATAGATAGATAGATAGATAGATAGATAGATAGATAGATAGATAGATAGATAGATAGAAAGATAGATAGATAGATAGAGTATGACCCATAGATAGATAGATAGATAGATAGATATTGACCCTCAGATAGATAGATAGATAGATAGATAGATAGATAGATAGATAGTTATTGACCATCAGATAGATAGATAGATAGATAGATAGATAGTTATTGACCATCAGATAGATAGATAGATAGATAGATAGATAGATAGATAGATATTGACCATTAGATAGATAGATAGATAGATAGATAGATAGATAGATAGATAGATATTGATCCTCAGATAGATAGATAGATATTGACCCTCAGATAGATAGATAGAAAGATAGAAAGATAGAAAGATAGATTGATAGTCATTGACCCTTAGATAGATAGATATTGACGTCAGATATATAGATAGATAGATAGTCATTGACCCTGAGATATAGATAGATAGAGTATGACCCACAGATAGATAGATAGATAGTTATTGACCCGCAGATAGTTAGATAGATAGATAGATAGATATTGACCCTCAGATAGATAGATAGATAGATAGATAGATAGATAGATAGATAGATAGATAGAAAGATAGATAGACATTGACCCTTAGATAGATAGATAGATATTGACCGTCAGATATATAGATAGACAGATAGTCATTGACCCTGAGATATAGATAGATAGAGTATGACCCACAGATAGATAGATAGATAGTTATTGACCCGCAGATAGTTAGATAGATAGATAGATAGATATTGACCCTCAGATAGATAGATAGATAGATAGATATTGACCATCAGAAAGATAGATAGATAGACAGATAGACAGATAGACAGATAGATATATCATTTTTTACTTGGTTGCTAGGGTAACCCAATCTGGTTGCTAGGCAGTTTCCAGGGTGATCCTTATCAAGCCTCCTTTTCATTCTGATTGAATAAAGTCAACCCGGAAGTCTCTTTGATTTTCTGTTGCATAGATATGTGATTTGTTACTTGGTTGCTAGGGTAACCATATCTGGTTGATAGGCAGTTACCAGAGTGATATATATCAAGGCTACTTTCCATCCTGAGTAAAATAAGTGAAACAGGAAGTCTCTACGATTTTCTGGTGCAGAGTTATGTGATTTGTTACTTGGTTGCTAGGGTAAGCCCTTGTCGTTGCTAGGCAGTTACCAGAGTGATACTTATCAAGCCTCCTTTCCATCCTGAGTGAATTATGTCAACCCGGAAGTCTCTACGATTTTCTGGTGCAGAGATATGTGATTTGTTAGTTGGTTGCTAGGGTAACCCCATCTGGTTGCTAGGCAGTTACTAAGGTGATACTCATAAGGCTCCTTGCAATCCTGTGTGAAATATGTCAACCCCTAAGTCTCTACGATGTTCTGGTTCAAAGATATGTGATTTGTTACTTGGTTGCTAGGGTAACCGCATCTGGTTGCTAGGCAGTTACCAGAGGGATACATATCAAGTCTACTTTCCATCCTGAGTGAAATAAGTGAAACAGGAAGTCTCTATGATTTTCTGGTGCAGAGATATGTGACTTGTTACTTGGTTGCTAGGGTAAACACATCTGGTTGCTAGGCAGTTACCAAAGTGATACTCATAAGGCTCCTTGCAATCCTGTGTGAAATATGTCAACCCCTAAGTCTCTACGATGTTCTGGTTCAAAGATATGTGATTTGTTACTTGGTTGCTAAGGTAACCCTGTCTGGTTGCTATGCAGTTACCAGAATGATACATATCAAGGCTACTTTCCATCCTGAGTGAAATAAGTGAAACAGGTAGTCTCTACGATATAATGGTGCAGATATATGTGATTTGTTACTTGGTTGCTAGGTTGCTAGGGTAACCCCGTCTGGTTACTAGGCAGTTACCAGAGTGATACATATCAAGGCTACTTTCCATCCTGAGTGAATAAAGTCAACCCGGAAGTCTCTATGATTTTCTGTTGCAGAGATATGTGATTTGTTACTTGGTTGCTAGGGTAATCACATCTGGTTGCTAGGCAGTTACCAAAGTGATACATTTCAAGGCTACTTTCCATCCTGATTGAAATAAGTCAACCCGGAAGTCTCTCTGATTTTCTGTTGCAGAGATATGTGATTTGTTACTTGGTTGCTAGGGTAATCACATCTGGTTGCTAGGCAGTTACCAGAGTGATACATATCAAGGCTACTTTCCATCCTGAGTGAAATAAGTGAAACAGGTAGTCTCTACGATTTTCTGTTGCAGAGATATGTGATTTGTTACTTGGTTGCTAGGGTAACCCCGTCTGGTTGCTAGGCAGTTACCAAGGTGATACTCATAAGGCTCCTTGCAATCCTGTGTGAAATATGTTAACCCCTAAGTCTCTACGATGTTCTGGTTCAAAGGTATGTGATTTGTTACTTGGTTGCTAGGGTAACCACATCTGGTTGCTAGGCAGTTACCAGAGGGATACATATCAAGGCTACTTTCCATCCTGAGTGAAATAAGTGAAACAGGAAGTCTCTATGATTTTCTGGTGCAGAGATATGTGATTTGTTACTTGGTTGCTAGGGTAAACACATCTGGTTGCTAGGCAGTTACCAAAGTGATACTCATAAGGCTCCTTGCAATCCTGTGTGAAATATGTCAACCCCTAAGTCTCTACGATGTTCTGGTTCAAAGATATGTGATTTGTTACTTGGTTGCTAAGGTAACCCTGTCTGGTTGCTATGCAGTTACCAGAGTGATACATATCAAGGCTACTTTCCATCCTGAGTGAAATAAGTGAAACAGGTAGTCTCTACGATTTTCTGGTGCAGAGATATGTGATTTGTTACTTGGTTGCTAGGGTAACCCCGTCTGGTTGCTAGGCAGTTACCAGAGTGATACATATCAAGGCTAATTTCCATCCTGAGTGAATAAAGTCAACCCGGAAGTCTCTCTGATTTTCTGTTGCAGAGATATGTGATTTGTTACTTGGTTGCTAGGGTAATCACATCTGGTTGCTAGGCAGTTACCAGAGTGATACATATCAAGGCTACTTTCCATCTTGAGTGAAATAAGTGAAACAGGAAGTCACTATGATTTTCTGGTGCAGAAATATGTGATTTGTTACTTGGTTGCTAGGGTAACCCCATCTGGTTGCTAGGCAGTTACCAGAGTGATACATATCAAGGCTACTTTCCATCCTGAGTGAAATAAGTGAAACAGGAAGTCTGTATGATTTTCTGGTGCAGAGATATGTGATTTGTTATTTGGTTGCTAGGGTAACCCCATCTGGTTGCTAGGCAGTTACCAGAGTGATACATATCAAGGCTACTTTCCATCCTGAGTGAAATAAGTGAAACAGGATGTCTGTATGATTTTCTGGTGCAGAAATATGTGATTTGTTATTTGGTTGCTAGGGTAACCCTGTCTGGTTGCTATGCAGTTACCAGGGTGATACTTATCAAGCCTCCTTTCCATACTGAGTGAATCAAGTCAACCTGGAAGCTACTATACTGTGGCTATGAAGATTTTAGGTCATTACTTATTGGCTGCTTGATAAAAGAAATCCTCTGAGGGAGAGAGAGAAGGAGAGACGCAGGGCTGACAGGCCCTTTTTCGTCTGTGTGTGTGTGAAAACGTCAGTTGGGATTTAAATTTCTGAACATTCCGCAATGTTAATCAATGGGAGTTTTTCCGAGTTTTGATCGTCATTTTTAGGAAAACCGTAAGTCCGATCAGTTAGAAAAGATATAGCACACTATTCGGGATTAGTCTGAAGGTCTGTGCCGAGTTTGGTGCATGTAGCTTAAAAGCTCTAGGAGGAGTTACATTTAGAAATTTAGTCTCAGAATAATAATAATAATAATAATAAGTTTAAATAGGATTTCAGTAAGTTGGCTTTCTCAAGCCAACCTAATAAGTTTAAATAGGATTTCAGTAAGTTGGCTTTCTCAAGCCAACCTAACTAGAATGTACATTTCCTGAAGAAAATGTGAGTGGTGCTTGCCGTGGCAAAACTCGTCAAATAGCATTTTCTAACTTGTTTCTAAGCACTAAAATAAAGGCCATAGACTGTTGTTAGCATGTGTTTTTCATGATGGTAGCACATTTTTTGAATGTTTTAGCACTTCGCTAGGCGATGCTAGCTTGTGTTAGCATGATACTAGCACATTTTTAACATGTTTAGCACTTTGTTTGGCGATGCTAGCACGTTTTTAGCATGTTTTAGCAATTCTCTAGGCAATGCTAACATCTGTTAGCATAATACTAGCATGTTTTAGCACTTCGTTAGGCGATGCTAGCATGTGTTAGCATAATGCTAGCACGTTTTTAGCATGTTTTAACACTTCGCTAGGTGATGCCAGCATGTGTTAGCATGATGCTAACACGTTTATAGCATGTTTTAGCACTTCGCTAGGCGATGCCAGCATATGTTAACATAATGCTAGCACATTTTTAGCATGTTTTAGGGTGTGGCAATGAAGATTTTTATTGGCTGCTTGATAATATAAATCCTCTGAGGGAGAGAGAGAGAGAGAGATGCAGGGCTGACAGGCCCTTTTTTGTCTGTGTGTGTGTGAAAATGTCAGTTGGGATTTAAATTTATGAACATTCCGCAATGTTAAGTCAATGGGTCTTTTTTGGCCGCTTTTTCGTCCGCTGTTCGAACATCGTACACCCGATCGCTTAGAAAAGATATAGCACACCTCTCCTCAATGAGCCGCACGATTTGATGCCTCACTCAGGGGTCTGTGACAAAAGCTGCGGGAGGAGTAGCGCGCCAAATTTTGTGTGGAATCATTTATGCAAGAGAACAATAGTGATGCTTTGCCTTTGGCAAGCACCACTAATAATAATAATAATAAGTTTAAATAGGATTTCAGTAAGTTGGCTTTCTCAAGCCAACCTAAAAATAAGTTTAAATAGGATTTCAGTAAGTTGGCTTTCTCAAGCCAACCTAACTAGAATGTACATTTTCTGAAGAAAATGTGAGTGGTGCTTGCCGTGGCAAAACTCGTCAAATAGCATTTTCTAACTTGTTTCTAAGCACTAAAATAAAGGCCATAGACTGTTGTTAGCACATGTTTTTCATGATGGTAGCACGTTTTTAGAATGTTTTAGCACTTCGCTAGGCGATGCTAGCATGTGTTAGCATGTTTTAGCAATTCCATAGGCAATGCTAACATCTGTTGGCATAATACTAGCATGTTTTAGCACTTCATTAGGCGATGCTAGCATGTGTTAGCATAATGCTAGCACGTTTTTAGCATGTTTTAACACTTTGGTAGGCGATGCTATTATGTGTTAGCATGATTCTAGCACGTTTTTAGCATGTTTAGCACTTTGTTAGGTGATGCTAGCATGTGTTAGCATGTTTCTAGCATGTTTTTAGCATGTTTTAGCACTTCACTAGGCGATGCCAGTATGTGTTAGAATGATGCTAGCATGTTTTTAGCATGTTTTATAATTTTGCTAGGCAATACTAGCATGTGTTAGCATGTTGTTAGCACATTTTTAACATGTTTTAGCACTTTGCTAGGCGATGCCAACATGTGTTAACATGATGCTAGCACGTTTTTAGCATGTTTTAGCACTTTGCTAGGTGATACTAGCATGTGTTAACATGTTGTTAGCACGTTTTTAGCATGTTTTAGCACTTTGCTAGGCGATACTAGCATGTGTTAGCATGTAATTAGCACGTTTTTAGCATGTTTAGTACTTCACTAGGCGATGCCAACATGTGTTAGCATGATGCTAGCACGTTTTTAGCATGTTTTAGTACTTTGCTATGCGATACTAGTATGTGTTAGCATAATGCTAGCATGTTTTAACATGTTTTAACACTTTGCTAGGCGATGCCAGCATGTGTTATCATGATGTTAGCATGTTTTTAGCATGTTTTAGCACTTCGCTAGGTGATGCCAGCATGTGTTAGCATGATGCTAGCACGTTTTTAGCATGTTTTAGCACTTCGCTAGGCGATGCCAGCATGTGTTAGCATGATGCTAACACGTTTTTAGCATGTTTTAGCACTTCGCTAGGCAATGCCAGTATGTGTTAGAATGATGCTAGCACGTTTTTAGCATGTTTTAGCATTTTACTAGGTGATACTAGCATGTGTTAGCATGTTGTTAGCATGTTTTTAGCATGTTTTAGCACTTTGCTAGGTGATGCCAACATGTGTTAGCATGATGGTAACACGTTTATAGCATGTTTTAGCACTTCGCTAGGCGATGCCAGCATATGTTAGCATGATGCTAGCACATTTTTAGCATGTTTTAGGGTGTGGCTATGAAGATTTTTATTGGCTGGTTGATAATATAAATCCTCTGAGGGGGGGAGAGAGAGAGAGAGAGACGCAGGGCTGACAGGCCCTTTTTTGTCTGTGTGTGTGAAAATGTCAGTTGGGATTTAAATTTCTGAACATTCCGCAATGTAAAGTCAATGGGACTTTTTTGGCCGCTTTTTCATCCGCTGTTCGAACATCGTACACCCGATCGCTTAGAAAAGATATAGCACACCTCTCCTCAATGAGCCGCACGATTTGATGCCTCACTCAGGGGTCTGTGACAAAAGCTGCGGGAGGAGTAGCGCGCCAAACTTTGTGTGGAATAATTTATGCAAGAGAACAATAGTGATGCTTTGCCTTTGGCAAGCACCACTAATAATAATAATAAGTATGCAAGAGAACAATAGTGATGCTTTGCCTATGGCAAGCACCACTAATAATAACTAGAATGTACATTTCCTAAAGAAAATGTGAGTGGTGCTTGCCGTGGCAAAAATCGTCAAATAGCATTTTCTAACTTGTTTCTAAGCACTAAAATAAAGGCCATAGAATGTTGCTAGCATGTGTTAACATGATACTAGCACGTTTTTAACATGTTTTAGCACTTTGTTTGGCGATGTTAGCACGTTTTTAGCATGTTTTAGCAATTCCCTAGGCAATGCTAACATGTGTTTGCATAATACTAGCATGTTTTAACACTTTGCTAGGTGATGCTAGCATGTGTTAGCATAACGCTAGCACATTTTTAGCATGTTTTAACACTTCGCTCGGCGATGCCAGCATGTGTTATCATGATGCTAGCATGTTTTTAGCAAGTTTTAGCACTTCACTAGGCGATGCCACTATGTGTTAGAAGAATGCTAGCATGTTTTTAGCATGTTTTAACACTTCGGTAGGCGATGCTATTATGTTTTAGCATGATGCTAACACATTTTTAGCATGTTTTAGCGCTTTGGTAGGCGATGCTATTATGTGTTAGCATGATGCTAGCACGTTTTTAACATGTTTTAACACTTCGTTAGGCGATGCTAGCATGTGTTAGCATGTTGCTAGCATGTTTTTAGCATGTTTTAGCACTTTGCTAGGTGATACTTACATGTGTTAGCATGATGCTAGCACGTTTTTAACATGTTTTAGCACTTTGTTTGGCGATGCTATCACGTTTTTAGCATGTTTTAGCAATTCCCTCGGCAATGCTAACATGTGTTAGCATAATACTAGCATGTTTTAACACTTCGGTAGGCGATGCTATTATGTTTTAGCATGATGCTAACACGTTTTTAGCATGTTTTAGCACTTCGCTAGGCAATGTCAGTATGTGTTAGAATGATGTTAGCACGTTTTTAGCATGTTTTAGCCCTTCGCTAGGCGATGCCAACATGTGTTAGCATGATGCTAGCACGTTTTTAGCATGTTTTAGCACTTTGCTAGGCGATACTTGCATGTGTTAGCATGATGCTAGCACATTTTTAGCATGTTTTAGCCATTCGCTAGGCGATGCCAACATGTGTTAGCATGATGATAGCACGTTTTTAGCATGTTTTAGCACTTTGCTAGGTGATACTTGCATGTGTTAGCATGATGCTAGCATGTTTTTAGCATGTTTTAGCACTTTGCTAGGCGATGCCAACATGTGTTAGCATAATGATAGCACATTTTTAGCATGTTTTAGCACTTCGTTAGACGATGCTAGCATGTGTTAGCATGCTGCTAACATGTTTTTAGCATGTTTTAGCACTTCGTTAGGCGATACTTGCATGTGTTAGCATGATGCTAGCACGTTTTTAGCATGTTTTAGCACTTCGCTAGACAATGCCAACATGTGTTAGCATGATGCTAGCACATTTTTAGCATGTTTTAGTACTTCGCTATGCGATACTAGTATGTGTTAGCATGTTGCTAGCACGTTTTTAGCATGTTTTAGCACTTCGCTAGGCGATGCCAGCATGTGTTAGCATGATGGTAACACGTTTATAGCATGTTTTAGCACTTCGCTAGGCGATGCCAGCATATGTTAGCATGATGCTAGCACATTTTTAGCATGTTTTAGGGTGTGGCTATGAAGATTTTTATTGGCTGCTTGATAATATAAATCCTCTGAGGGGGAGAGAGAGAGAGAGAGAGAGACGCAGGGCTGACAGGCCCTTTTTTGTCTGTGTGTGAAAATGTCAGTTGGGATTTAAATTTCTGAACATTCCGCAATGTAAAGTCAATGGGACTTTTTTGGCCGCTTTTTCATCCGCTGTTCGAACATCGTACACCCGATCGCTTAGAAAAGATATAGCACACCTCTCCTCAATGAGCCGCACGATTTGATGCCTCACTCAGGGGTCTGTGACAAAAGCTGCGGGAGGAGTAGCGCGCCAAACTTTGTGTGGAATAATTTATGCAAGAGAACAATAGTGATGCTTTGCCTTTGGCAAGCACCACTAATAATAATAATAAGTATGCAAGAGAACAATAGTGATGCTTTGCCTATGGCAAGCACCACTAATAATAACTAGAATGTACATTTCCTAAAGAAAATGTGAGTGGTGCTTGCCGTGGCAAAAATCGTCAAATAGCATTTTCTAACTTGTTTCTAAGCACTAAAATAAAGGCCATAGAATGTTGCTAGCATGTGTTAACATGATACTAGCACGTTTTTAACATGTTTTAGCACTTTGTTTGGCGATGTTAGCACGTTTTTAGCATGTTTTAGCAATTCCCTAGGCAATGCTAACATGTGTTTGCATAATACTAGCATGTTTTAACACTTTGCTAGGTGATGCTAGCATGTGTTAGCATAATGATAGCACATTTTTAGCATGTTTTAGCACTTCGTTAGACGATGCTAGCATGTGTTAGCATGCTGCTAACATGTTTTTAGCATGTTTTAGCACTTCGTTAGGCGATACTTGCATGTGTTAGCATGATGCTAGCACGTTTTTAGCATGTTTTAGCACTTCGCTAGACAATGCCAACATGTGTTAGCATGATGCTAGCACATTTTTAGCATGTTTTAGTACTTCGCTATGCGATACTAGTATGTGTTAGCATGTTGCTAGCACGTTTTTAGCATGTTTTAGCACTTCGCTAGGCGATGCCAGCATGTGTTAGCATGATGGTAACACGTTTATAGCATGTTTTAGCACTTCGCTAGGCGATGCCAGCATATGTTAGCATGATGCTAGCACATTTTTAGCATGTTTTAGGGTGTGGCTATGAAGATTTTTATTGGCTGCTTGATAATATAAATCCTCTGAGGGGGAGAGAGAGAGAGAGAGAGAGACGCAGGGCTGACAGGCCCTTTTTTGTCTGTGTGTGAAAATGTCAGTTGGGATTTAAATTTCTGAACATTCCGCAATGTAAAGTCAATGGGACTTTTTTGGCCGCTTTTTCATCCGCTGTTCGAACATCGTACACCCGATCGCTTAGAAAAGATATAGCACACCTCTCCTCAATGAGCCGCACGATTTGATGCCTCACTCAGGGGTCTGTGACAAAAGCTGCGGGAGGAGTAGCGCGCCAAACTTTGTGTGGAATAATTTATGCAAGAGAACAATAGTGATGCTTTGCCTTTGGCAAGCACCACTAATAATAATAATAAGTATGCAAGAGAACAATAGTGATGCTTTGCCTATGGCAAGCACCACTAATAATAACTAGAATGTACATTTCCTAAAGAAAATGTGAGTGGTGCTTGCCGTGGCAAAAATCGTCAAATAGCATTTTCTAACTTGTTTCTAAGCACTAAAATAAAGGCCATAGAATGTTGCTAGCATGTGTTAACATGATACTAGCACGTTTTTAACATGTTTTAGCACTTTGTTTGGCGATGTTAGCACGTTTTTAGCATGTTTTAGCAATTCCCTAGGCAATGCTAACATGTGTTTGCATAATACTAGCATGTTTTAACACTTTGCTAGGTGATGCTAGCATGTGTTAGCATAACGCTAGCACATTTTTAGCATGTTTTAACACTTCGCTCGGCGATGCCAGCATGTGTTATCATGATGCTAGCATGTTTTTAGCAAGTTTTAGCACTTCACTAGGCGATGCCACTATGTGTTAGAAGAATGCTAGCATGTTTTTAGCATGTTTTAACACTTCGGTAGGCGATGCTATTATGTTTTAGCATGATGCTAACACATTTTTAGCATGTTTTAGCGCTTTGGTAGGCGATGCTATTATGTGTTAGCATGATGCTAGCACGTTTTTAACATGTTTTAGCACTTCGTTAGGCGATGCTAGCATGTGTTAGCATGTTGCTAGCATGTTTTTAGCATGTTTTAGCACTTTGCTAGGTGATACTTACATGTGTTAGCATGATGCTAGCACGTTTTTAACATGTTTTAGCACTTTGTTTGGCGATGCTATCACGTTTTTAGCATGTTTTAGCAATTCCCTCGGCAATGCTAACATGTGTTAGCATAATACTAGCATGTTTTAACACTTCGGTAGGCGATGCTATTATGTTTTAGCATGATGCTAACACGTTTTTAGCATGTTTTAGCACTTCGCTAGGCAATGTCAGTATGTGTTAGAATGATGCTAGCACGTTTTTAGCATGTTTTAGCCCTTCGCTAGGCGATGCCAACATGTGTTAGCATGATGCTAGCACGTTTTTAGCATGTTTTAGCACTTTGCTAGGCGATACTTGCATGTGTTAGCATGATGCTAGCACATTTTTAGCATGTTTTAGCCATTCGCTAGGCGATGCCAACATGTGTTAGCATGATGATAGCACGTTTTTAGCATGTTTTAGCACTTTGCTAGGCGATACTTGCATGTGTTAGCATGATGCTAGCATGTTTTTAGCATGTTTTAGCACTTTGCTAGGCGATGCCAACATGTGTTAGCATAATGATAGCACATTTTTAGCATGTTTTAGCACTTCGTTAGACGATGCTAGCATGTGTTAGCATGCTGCTAACATGTTTTTAGCATGTTTTAGCACTTCGTTAGGCGATACTTGCATGTGTTAGCATGATGCTAGCACGTTTTTAGCATGTTTTAGCACTTCGCTAGACAATGCCAACATGTGTTAGCATGATGCTAGCACATTTTTAGCATGTTTTAGTACTTCGCTATGCGATACTAGTATGTGTTAGCATGTTGCTAGCACGTTTTTAGCATGTTTTAGCACTTCGCTAGGCGATGCCAGCATGTGTTAGCATGATGGTAACACGTTTATAGCATGTTTTAGCACTTCGCTAGGCGATGCCAGCATATGTTAGCATGATGCTAGCACATTTTTAGCATGTTTTAGGGTGTGGCTATGAAGATTTTTATTGGCTGCTTGATAATATAAATCCTCTGAGGGGGAGAGAGAGAGAGAGAGAGACGCAGGGCTGACAGGCCCTTTTTTGTCTGTGTGTGAAAATGTCAGTTGGGATTTAAATTTCTGAACATTCCACAATGTAAAGTCAATGGGACTTTTTTGGCCGCTTTTTCGTCCGCTGTTGGAACATCGTACACCCGATCGCTTAGAAAAGATATAGCACACCTCTCCTCAATGAGCCGCACGATTTGATGCCTCACTCAGGGGTCTGTGACAAAAGCTGCGGGAGGAGTAGCACACCAAACTTTGTGTGGAATAACTTATGCAAGAGAACAATAGTGATGCTTTGCCTTTGGCAAGCACCACTAATAAGTTTAAATAGGATTTCAGTAAGTTGGCTTTCTCAAGCCAACCTAATAATAAGTTTAAATAGGATTTCAGTAAGTTGGCTTTCTCAAGCCAACCTAATAAGTATGCAAGAGAACACTAGTGATGCTTTGCCTTTGGCAAGCACCACTAATAAGTATGTGAGATTACAATAGTGTTGCTTTGCAAGCACCACTAATAAGTATGTGAGATTACAATAGTGTTTCTTGGCAAGCACCACTAATAAGTATGTGAGATTACAATAGTGTTGCTTTGCAAGCACCTCTAACTAGATAGGTACATTTCCTGAAGAAAATGTGAGTGGTGCTTGCCGTGGCAAAATTTCTTACCTCAATGTCCCACCTACTGCCCAAAGTTGAAAGAGGCCACCCCCATTACAGTAGGGTGTTCTGGTGCAGAGATGTGTGATTTGTTACTTGGTTGCTAGGGTAACCCCATCTGGTTGCTAGGCAGTTACCAGGGTGATACTTATCATGGCTACTTGACTTTCTGAGTGAAATAATTCAACCCGGAAGTCTCTACGATGTTCTGGTGAAGAGATATGTTATTTGTAGCTCGGTTGCTAGGGAAACCCCTTGTAGTTGCTAGGGAGTTACCAGGGTGATACTTATCATGGCTACTTTCCTTCCTGAGTGAAATAAGTCAACACAGAAGTCTCTACGATTTTCTGGTGAAGTGATATGTGATTTGTTACTTGGTTGCTAGGGTAACCCCATATGGTTGCTAGGCAGTTTCAAGGTGACAGCCAACAATGATCCTTGCCATCCTGAGTGAAAGAAGTCAACCCGGAAGTCCCTACGTTATTCTGGTGCAAAGATATGTGATTTATTACTTGGTTGCTAGAGTAACCCCATCTGGTTGCTAGGCAGTTACCAAGGTAACAGCCAACAATGCTCCTTGTCATCCTGATTGAAATAACTCAACCTGGAAGTCTCTATGATATTCTGGTGCAGAGATATGTGATTTGTTACTTGGTTGCTAGGGTAACCCCATCTGGTTGCTAGGCAGTTACCAAGGTGACAGCCAACAATGCCCCTTGCCATCCTGAGTGAAATAAGTCAACCCCGAATTCTCTATGATTTTCTAGTGCAGAGATATGTGATTTGTTACTTGGTTGCTAGGGTAAACCCATCTGGTAGCTAGGCAGCTACTAGGGTGATACTTATCAAGTCTACTTTCCATCCTGAGTGAAATAAGTCAACCGAGAAGTCTCTACGGTATTCTGATCCTGAGATACACATCTTAGTGATTTTGAATGGATGTCAATGGTGTTTTGTAGCTAGGGTGCTTTAAATGGTTGCTAGGGCGTGGCTAGCCAATGAACAGAGTGATTCTTATTGGCTGCTTACTATCCTTACTCAAAAGAGTCAATCCCCAAGTTTCTATAATATTGTGTTCTTAAGATATCCATCTGAGCCATTTTGAATGGAAGTGTATGGGGGCTGTTGCTAGGGTGTTGTAAATGGTTGCTAGGTCATGGATCCTTCATTTCCAAGGTGATAGTTAAAGACTGATTGGTAGCCTGAGTGAAATGAGCCCGCCCCCATGTTTCTAATTCTTTTGATTGGGAGATATGATCCCACAAAATAAAGTGTTTTGTCATATTATGGAAAAAACAATTGCTTTCACGTGCGAGACCCTTGCCATAGTATGCCTATGGGGCATATTTGGGCCCATTTTACCCCTCATGGTTAAATCTTACCCCCAAACTCATGTCATGCTGCACAACTGCTTGCTAGGCCACATCAAATGAGTCCACACATATGTCTTTATGAAATTATATGTCATTACTTATTGGCTGCTTGATAATATAAATCCTCTGAGGGAGAGACGCAGGGCTGTCAGGCCCTTTTGTGTCTGTGTGTGTGAAAACGTTGGTTGGGATATAAATTTCTGAACATTCCGCAATGTAAAGTCAATGGGACTTTTTTGGCCGCTTTTTTGTCCGCTGTGCGAACATCGTACACCCGATCGCTTAGAAAAGATATAGCACACCTCTCCTCAATGAGCCGCACGATTTGATGCCTCACTCATATTATTTATAATAATAATAAAAAGAAGAATAATAAGTATGTAAGAGAACAATAGTGATGCCTTGCCTTTGGCAAGCACCACTAATAATAATAAGTTTAAATAGGATTTCAGTAAGTTGGCTTTCTCAAGCCAACCTAATAAGTATGCAAGAGAACAATAGTGATGCTTTGCATTTGGCAAGCACCACTAATAATAAGTTTAAATAGGATTTCAGTAAGTTGGCTTTCTCAAGCCAACCTAATAATAAATAATAATAATAAGTTTAAATAGGATTCAGTAAGTTGGCTTTCTCAAGCCAACCTAATAAGTATGCAAGAGAACAATAGTGATGCCTTGCCTTTGGCAAGCACCACTAATAATTTTAAATAGGATTTCAGTAAGTTGGCTTTCTCAACTTACTTATAGCTGTCTCTACATATTAAGCTGGGATAGGAGAAAGTATTTTAACACTGTAAAAGTTATAAGCTTTAAATGGAAAAAAGTATGACTACTATAAATAAAAGCCTACTGTATAGCTATAGATGAAATATTCACTGCAATACAGCTACTACTACTAATTATAATAATAAAAATAATAAATAGTCATTGTATTATATTTAAGCAATATATCAAAACTGTGATGCTCTGTTATGCAGCAATTTATTTGACAAAAATAATTTTGGATTGTGCTGTGAGGTTCTGAATAAAAGCACTTTTTTTTGATAAAAAATAATAATAAAATATTATGTTGTAAATGTATTGTTCTATTTTCATTTGATTAAATTTTAAATACATTTATTTACTAAGACATAATTTTGATGAAAAAAATTAAATAAACTGTTGATGTGTAATTCAGAATTCAGAAAAAGTAAAACCAAAAAATAAAGTACTAGTACTCGTACTAATTCTAAATAAAATACAAAATATTGGTATCAGGACATCCTTATTTAAATTCAGCAATTTTGTGTACATCTTGTTTGCCAATTCTGATTGGACAAGCCGTTACAAATTTGTAAAATGACTATAAACCCATACCTGCAGCATAACGGAATATAATAATGACACAATAGAGTGCAGAGTTGCTACGTTGCTTGAAAATCACAAACAACCTACAGTTCTGATTATTAACCATTTTTTTAGCCCCTCCTTCACTGATTTCTTGTCTCATGTCATGCTGCACAACTGCTTGCTAGGCCACATCAAATGAGTCCACACATATGTCTTTATGAAATTATATGTCATTACTTATTGGCTGCTTGATAATATTGCATAGATAATACAGAGTTGCTACATTGCTTGAAAATCACAAACAACCTACAGTTCTGATTATTAACCATTTTTTTAGCCCCTCCTTCACTGATTTCTTTAATCATATTGTTTTTGTGACCATTTTATAACAGCAATATATCACTTAAGTGAGTGCAGTGCAGCAATCTTACCATGGTTAAAGGGATTTTACATCATTAGAATAATTTTTCCTTAAGGACTATGTTATACTTGCACATACTTACAGTCTGGTAAGAGAAACACACATATCTCCTTTCAGATTGGTGACATCATGCATTGACGTGTGTTGTGTACTTTGTGAAATGCATGTGCTCTGCTCACCCACAGTCAGGCAGAATTGCAGCACATGTACAGCTCCTTCCTCCTTCAGAAAACTCATGAAGCGAAATAACAGATCCTGCTCTTCCCTGATCACCTTCAAATCCAACTTCAACACCTGAAACAACAACAAACAAAACACCTATGAGGAATTTGATATTATTAAAAATACGTTCGATAAGTATTAAACAAGATAACATATTAACTCAAATTAGCCATTAATGCCCCCTTACCCTAAAATAAATTCAGTAATAAGGAATTTCCTACCATTTCAGCAATTTACTTTAGCTTATGTTCAATGATATGGAAATAAAACAAACAATATACTGACTTCTCAAGACCCGTTGGCCACAATAATGAAATGTCTTTGAATAGTCTTAATTTAGGGGATTTTCGTAATAAATATTTATTTATTAATTTAAATATATTTAAACATCATCCTCAAAACTCATGTATTAAATTACCTTCAGTTGGTTATACTTCTGAAACTCATTTGATACATTTGATACATTTTTGGGCTGCCACCTGCAATTTTTCACACTTAAATTTAAAAGCTCACCATTCTCACACACTGTTAAGAAATTGCAAAAATGTGTCTAATTTTTCAGAGAACTGCCCAATAAATAAATAAATATTCCAATTACTTATAAATAGTATGTGTTTATTGTTCTGGCCCTAGCTATGGCACATTTTATTTTGCCAATATTGACTCCTAGTGGCCACTCTAAGAATTCTACTACGTTTATCAGTGTAGTAGCCATTTTTAGCCCTTTTCCACTGACATGGTTTGGGTGCGGGTTCCTGGGCTGGTGTGCATTCTCAAAATGTTCCGCCCATTTCCACCGCAGAAAAGGCCATTCCAGGGCAGAAAACCTTGTTCCATGGTATGTTTTGTCACATGGTAAAGTTATGCCAAACAACAACAGTAGCTACCGTCTGCAGCAAGGAGTACTTCTTCGCACTATAACAAGTTTTTTCCTAAAAAAAAAAAAACCCACAAAATTAGCAGACATCAAAAGCGTTCAGCTAACATGGCGAAACGAGTGCTCTACTTGTGATATGGTATTTATGAAGATACGAGATATACTAGAGAGATCGCACAGTAAAAAATAAGAATGAAGATACAGCACGAAATCATGCACGGTGTCTTCAGTCGGACAACTGACCAAATCATAAACAAACTGAAAAACACTTAAGGGAGAACAAGGACCATAAGAAGGACATAAGCAAAATCGACAGTGGACGGAGCAACAATATTTTGGACTTGGACACGATCAGTAACCTATGAACGTAACGGCATTGAATTCAGTCAGTAACACTTGTGATAAACAGTGAATCGCCGGTGTTCTCTACAGCTCATCTCAGTAAGTTATTATGTTTGCCAGCTATGATAGCATTTCTTACACTACTGTCATCTTATTTTGTGCATTGTTCACTCACTAAGTTTGGAAGATCGCAGCTAGTTAAGTAAAACGGTGGCATTCTCAATCAATAATATTATATGCTATAGCAAAAATCGTCTCGGTTACGTATGTAACCTCCGTTCCCTGATGGAGGGAACAAGACGTCGTGTCGAAGAAGCGACACTAGGGGGCTCTCTTGAGCGCCGAAAGATGCCTCTGATCTATGAAAAAAGGCCAATGAGAGTTGGCGAACAGTATTTGCATACTCCGCCTCCGGATACGGATATAAAGGCGAGAGAAATACGCTCATTCATTCAGGATTTTTCTGAGGAGCCGGGAGTGTTCCGGGCACCTCAGCGGCTCGGCTCAGAGACGTGGCCGGGAAGACACGACGTCTCGTTCCCTCCATCAGGGAACGGAGGTTACATACGTAACCGAGACGTTCCCCGTCTGTCGCTCACTTCGACGTTGTGTCGAAGAAGCGACACTAGGGGTCCACTTCAAAACTCGCCATGCGCTGAGCCGTGTACGTGTACTGCTGACACAGAAGTGGGCAGGTATTTGCACGTGCACAAGCGACCAATTGTGTTCAGGCTGCACGTACTCTTCCCCAATGCCCCGAAAAAGCGTCAGCATCCTTTTGGTTACCCTAGGGGGGAACAAGGTGACGCTCCCAACTAGGGAACGGGCCAAGCCTGGCTGGGCCTCTTTTCTCTCTATGTTTTCTCGGCATAGAGCAAGAGCAGCCGGGGCCCTTACCGCATCGAGGGAAGGGGGTCTTATTCCCGAATTCCTATTCTTTTAGGGGGAAAAGACCCTGCGGAGGCCACACCCGCCCAGAAGGGGAGGTAAAGGTGGCAAAATACATCACATGGCCACTTTGGGCATGTGGGAGGAAATGGCGCGGTGGTAGATCCAACCTCGAGGAGGGGGGAGTTGCTACAACACGGCGACCGGAGGGCAACGAAGGACTGCCTAAGGGAGAAGCGGGACAGCTCATAAGGTGACCGTACCGCGGAAATACACACAGGAGGAGTCCCGTAGGAGGCCTGATCTGTGGAGCACCTATTCCAGTAGGGGTAGCCTGGGGTACCCGTAGTGGACTGGGCCAACAAGTCCCTCCGCTGAACTGCTGCGGGCCCGAAGGGCTAGGGAGGAATCAACCAGGGACCTAGGTTCTCTGGGAAAGAAGGCGCACTGTTTTACCTCGATCGAGGGAAACGGCGCTGGAAACAAGCGATTCACCCGGTCAGATCGTCGACGTGTACCGAGTTCTACGGGCTCGGACCTGAGAGAACACGGGACGAGACTGACTCAACCCTGAGATCGTAAGGGTGTTAGGTGCTGCCCAACCCGCAGCTCTGCAAATGTCTGCTAGGGAGGTGCCCCTAGCCAGTGCCCATGAGGATGCCACACTCCTAGTAGAGTGGGCTCGAACCCGCAAAAAAAGGGGGGGGGGGGCACGGCCTGGGTGTGATAGGCCAACTGAATGGCATCCACCACCCAGTGAGACACCTCTGTTTGGAGACAGCGTTCCCTTTCTGCTGTCCTCCAAAGCAGATAAAGAGCTGCTCAGAGCGCCTGAAGCTCTGGGTGCATTCCAGGTAGGCACGCAAGGCACGTACCGGACACGACAGTGAGAGGGCTGGGTCTGCCTCCTCCCGGGGCAGCGCTTGTAGGTTCACTACCTGATCTCCAGAGGGTGTGGTAGGAACCATGGGCACATAGCCCAGTCGAGGTCTTAGGATCACATAAGTATCTGCCAGACCGAGCTCCAGGCAAGTGTCGTTAGTAGGGAACGCTTGCAGGTCCCCGACCCTCTTGATGGAAGTGAGCGCGATCAGCAGGGCCGTCTTTTTAGGAGAGGGCCCTGAGCCAACTGATTCTAGCGACTCGGGGGGGGGGGGGATCTCTGAAGACCGACGAGGAACACCGAGAGATCCCAGGAGGGGAACAGGT
Organism: Moxostoma hubbsi; assembly: GCA_032164185.1. Taxonomy (NCBI): domain Eukaryota; kingdom Metazoa; phylum Chordata; class Actinopteri; order Cypriniformes; family Catostomidae; genus Moxostoma; species Moxostoma hubbsi. The sequence continues at coordinate 4,680,782 of JAVLUX010000031.1, read as the reverse complement.
TTGGCCGGGAGGGGTTTAACCTCCGGGCACCTCTTGGGAACCTGACGATTAAGTCGTGCTTACCCAGAGACTTGCTGTCTACTGGGTCGTGGTGAGCTGCGATAGTGGCAACATACACCTTCAAGGTGGATGGGGACAGCCTCCCCTCCAACCTCTCCTGTAGGAACAGGAGCACAGACCTAACTGCGCACCTCTGTGGGTCTTCTGCCCGGGAAGAACACCAATTCACGAACAGATGCCATTTCAGGGCGTAGAGTTGCCTGGTAGAAGGGGCTCTGGCTTGGTTGAACGTGGCTACGACCGTGGGTGGTAGACCAGCTAGATCTTCCGCATCCCATTCGGGGGCCAGACGTGGAGGTTCCAAAGGTCTGGGTGCGGATGCCAGAGCGTGCCCCGTCCCTGAGAAAGAAGATCCTTCCTCAGGGGAATTCGCCAGGGAGGGGCTGTCGCGAGGAGTACAAGGTCCAAGAACCAGGCCCGGGTGGGCCAGTAAGGAGCCACGAGAGTGACTTGTTCCTCGTCCTCCCTGACCTTGCACAGCACCTGTGCAAGAAGGCTCACTGGGGGAATGCGTACTTGCGCAGCCCCACCGGCCAGCTGTGTGCCAGTGCATCTGCCCTGAGGGGAGCCTCTGAACGGGCGTACCAGAGCGGGCAGTGGGAGGTCTCTCGGGAGGCAGAGGGGTCTACCTGGGCCTTGCCGAACCGTTCCCAAATCAGCTGAACCGAGTGGGGGTGAAGCCTCCACTCTCTGCCAGGCAAGCGTTGTCATGACAGCGCATCCACTATCACATTGAGGTTGCCGGGGATGTGAGTGGCGCGCAGCGACCTGAGTCGGTGCTGGCTCCAAAGGAGGAGACGACGGGCAAGTTGTGACATGTGACGGGAGCGTACGCTGCCTTGGCGATTTATGTACGCGACCGCAGTGGTGCTGTCCGACCTGACCAGGACATGTTTGTCGCGAATTAACGGGAGAAACTGCCGCAGGGCTAGAAGGACGGTCAACAACTCGAGGCAGTTGATGTGCCAACGCAGCTAGGCCCTTTTCCAACGGCCTGAGGCTGCATGCCCGTTGCAAACGGCGCCCCAACCCAATCTGGAGGCGTCGGTGGTGACCAGGACGAGTCTGGACACCTGCTGTAGGGGTACTCCAGCCTGTAAGAAACAGAGGTCTGTCCAGGGGTTGAATGTTTGTTGGCAGGCGGGGGTGATTGTTACCCGGTGCGTGCCGTGGCGCCATGCTCGTCTCGGGACTCGGGTCTGGAGCCAGTGTTGGAGCGGTCTCATATGCATCAACCCCAGCGGCGCAACCACCGCGGAGGACGCCATATGCCCCAGGAGCCTCTGGAAAAGTTTTAAGGGGACCGCTGTGCCTGGCCTGAAGGCGGCGAGGCAGTTCAACACTGACTGGGCACGCTCGTTGGTGAGACGTGCCGACATTGAGACCGAGTCTAACTCCATCCCGAGAAAAGAGATGCTCTGAACTGGGGTGAGCTTGCTCTTTTCCCAGTTGACCTGAAGCCCCAGACGGCTGAGGTGCCTGAGCACCTGGTCTCTGTGGGCGCATAGTAACTCTTGCGAGTGGGCCAGAATGATCCGGTCGTCGAGGTAGTTGAGTATGCGGATGCCGGCTTCTCGGAGCGGGGCAAGAGCTGCCTCTGCGACTTTCGTGAAGACGCGAGGGGACAGAGACAGGCCGAAGGGGAGGACTTTGTACTGGTACGCCTGGCCCTCGAACGCAAACCGCAGGTAGGGGCGGTGTCGGGGCAGGATGGAGACGTGGAAGTACGCGTCCTTCAGGTCTATCGCTGCGAACCAATCTAGATGCCGGACGCAGGTTAAGATGTGTTTCTGCGTGAGCATCTTGAACGGGAGTTTGTGCAACGTTCGGTTGAGAACTCGAAGGTCCAAGATTGGTCGTAAGCCGCCGCTTTTCTTGGGTACGATGAAGTAGGGGCTGTAGAAACCCTTCTTCATCTCGGTTGGAGGGACAGGCTCTATCGCGTCTTTGGCCAGAAGAGTCGCGATTTCCGCGCGCAGAGAGTGGGCGTGTTCGCCGTGTACTGCTGAAAAGGGGGGCGGGGGCCTGGCAAACTGAATTGCGTAACCGAGTCGTCCGGGCCAGCCAGCGAGACGGGTTGGGAAGTGAAAGCCACGTGTCCAACCTCTGCGCTAGGGGCACCAAGGGGACGGTTAATTTGGACATACCCGGCGGGGCTTTGCAGCGGGGCGGAGCAGGTAGGGCAGCGTTGGGCGGCGACAGGGCGACCCGCAGCTGGGGTGCTGAGAAAGACTCAAAGCACTTACCTTGCTCCGCACACCCGGCAGGGGGCGGGTTAGCGACTGAGGAGGAGGTCTCGGGTAGGCGTCCTCTAGACTGGTCGGAACCGGCCGGCCGGGGGGGGGGGGGGGGGGGGCAGTCGTGGGGCTGGAGACGGGTGGTCCGTGTCCAGGAAGCCGGGACTGCTGAGATCTGGTGGCAGAGTGCCGTGGGGACGGCATTTGCGGGCCAGGTGTCCCAGAGACAAAAGGAAATAGCTCGTTACAGAGAATATGAGAATGTGAAAACTAATTCGACAAAAAATTTCTCCTCCCGGCCCTCCACCTCCGGAGCTAACATCTTGGTCCCTGGGTTGAGCGTCTACGGACAGCCTGGGAGCCTTCCGGGTCCTTGAGGGGGTCCGTGAGACGGGGGCGTCCGCTTCCTGCGGAGTGCTCGACGCTGGGGCTGAGAGCTGGGCCCGGGTTGAGGCGGAGCAGGGTGTTTTATAGCCGCAGGAGGACGCCCTCGGCGAGCAGACGGGGCATGGCCCATGGCGGCAGGCTTGCGGCGGGGCAGGATGTGCAGTGGCCTCCGTCTGCCTCACCGCTGAGGACTGCTGGGCAGAGTCGTCAACGGTGGCGCCGAATAGACGGAGCTGGGAGACGGGGGTGTGGGAGAAGGTGTGCCTTGTCTGCCTCCCGCATTTCGACCAGGTCCAGTCCACAGGTGCGTTTCTGGACCACAAGGGGTGGCCATCGCCTGTTCGAGTGCCGGCGCTTCTGACCTCCGTGGCCCGGGGGCGCTTCATTACAAAAGAAAGCCGTGCGACCGCAATGCTATAACGGCCATGTTCTCACACTGAGAAGATGAACCATTGGAGAGAATGCTCATCCCGGGCTCAGACGGAAGCAAACAAGCGTGCCGGGGAGGCGGGAGGTTCGAGGGGGTTTACCCGGCGAACAGAGCCCGTCATTGTCCCCAAATCGTGTTCATCGCCCGCGGCACCTGCGTCAATCCCGTAGGAAGGAGGAGAGGCGCGGGGGGCGGCTGAAACGGCTTTCTCTCATTACAAAAGAAAGCCACACGACCGCAATGTTGCCATGGCTATGTTCTCGCACTGAGAACATGAACCATTCATAAAACGCTGCCTGCGTGTGATCGCAGCCCAGGCATGCAAGACAGTGTTTTATGACCGAGAGAGGTGGGGAGAAATCACCGCATCCAGAAACTACACAGGGGCGGAAATTACATCTTTATAAAGACGCGTCCTGAAAAGGACGTTCAACGCCGCTGTGTAATGCTCTTTCAGAGAAATAAACTCTTTTACGGAGAGAATCACTCTTTCAACTCTTTTAACTCTGCGCTGTCGAAGCGCCCAGGGGCAAACTGCACGCTGGCAGTGAAGAGAAAAGCCGCTGTAGTGCGCCGTAAATCCAACAGCAAAGCAGAGCGTCAGAGGATCAGAAGCAGGATCAGTTGTGTTACTCGCAGCTGACTGCATACACACGACCTTCGGCTCCGAAGAAAATTACTGAATGAACGAGCGTATTTCTCTCGCCTTTATATCCGTATCCAGAGGCAGAGTATGCAAATACTGTTCGCCAACTCTCATTGGCCTTTTTTCATAGATCAGAGGCATCTTTCGGCGCTCAAGAGAGACCCCTAGTGTCGCTTCTTCGACACGACGTCGAAGTGAGCGACAGACGGGGAACCAAATACAACCATCTGCTAAACCAATGTTAATAATTATTCCACTGTAACAGTTTACAGAACTTAAGTTAAGCAAGTTAAGCCATAGTTCATACAATATAATGTTATTACATTAAGTGTCGTCTTTAGTGTTGATGTCGTCTCTGACAATTTTGTTGAGCAATGTAATAACAATGGATTGCACTTATCTGTATGTTTAAATATGTCCTCAAATACAACCTTGTTTGTTTATGTGTGAGGCAGTCACGTGTAAACTACCATGTAGACAGTAACTCGTTGTCACAGATTAGCTGTCAGGTCAGTTGAAAAGCGTGTATGCCGGCCCCAGCCGTGAAGCCAGTGGAGCACAGGCTTGGCATGACAACCATCTCAATTTAGGTGAAAATGGCCTATTTGTCTGTCAGACCGCATTGTGGAAGAGCTCAGATTTGTATTCACATCCATCCTGCTTATTTTTGCCTTTGAGAAAGCATAATATGTAAATATAAATGCCTTATTCATACGATTATCTGAGTTTGTGATAAACTAAATTCTGTAAAGGTAATTTAAATACATCTTACACTGTTATTTGAGTTTGTGTTGTGTGCACTCTTGTATTATAACTCTATAAGAGACAAGATCTTTACAATATCTTTATTAATTTATGTTACAGTTTCACAAAATGGTCTTAAGTAAAGAGAGTTTGAACCTGAATCTTGCCTATGACCTTTACTGTAGCATTGTTTAGCTCTCTGCCATAGCACTGTACAAAAACACAGAAAGATCTTATGATAAACAGAATTTTTAATTTTTTGTCCTAACTTTGTAAACATGGAATTCTGGTTCTGTGCACTCTACCTCACTTTAAAAAGTCTAATTTTATTCCACTAGGTGGCAGAAAACACTAGACATTTTTTTCCCTATCACATTCAATCACAATATAAAGATGAAATGTAGGGGACGCTCTAACATATTTTAGCCCTCACAGATGTGCTTGTCCATAGAAAATCAGTCTAATTTTAAGTTCAAGCATTACACTTGTTAATTAATTGAATATCTTAACCTCTGAGTGGACTAGATTTAGATTAGATTATTTCAGTTAATGCCATGTCAGCATTCAAAGCTATTTTCATGGCAAAAATTCAATTACAAAAATACAAATATCATATAAATACAATAAAAACAAAACAAATATAAACAGCAAGTCATATTATACAATATTTTTAGATTAACATATGATAAAAAATCCAAAACCTTTTCAGGCATAATCTCATTAAATATGTCCTTCAATTAAGTAACTTCATAAAAGAGCATTCTACTTGCGTTAAGTCCAGGATAATCTAGTAAAATATGTTTGACAGATAAGGGAATATTACAAAACATACATAAGGTTGGGTCTTCACCTTTAAGCAAAAAAGCATGGGTCAAATTTGTGTGACCCATACGACATCTGGTGTAGACCACTTGATCAAGTCTAATTTTAAAATTGATAAAAAGTCTGTCTGTAATTCCAGATGAATTTCATACAACTTATTATTCTTGCACATATTCCACTCTTCTTGCCACTTATTTAAAATATATCGGTTAATAATCGGTCTGATATCTGAGGGAGGAATTTGACATTCATTAACTTCCTGATTAAGAGCTTCCTTAGCAGCTGCATCAGCTTGTTCATTTCCTGAAAGGCCAACATGTCCTGTTTTGGAATACGGATTCCATGGCGTTGATGTCCAGTCACCATTGCTGCCGTTACACTATTTTTCACCTTCTGTGAATATAGGTACATGGGAAGGGAATTGGTTTCTTATGTCCAAATATTGCTGTCTATATACATTTGGATGGGTCACTCCTTTCCTCTGATAAGCCAAATCCAAATTGATATTAGGCTTCTTTAATTTCCAGGGAGATATAGAATTGAATTGTATTTGATTTAAAATGTTCAAATTTATATTTAAGTTCTCCAAATGTGGTTTAATACGAATACCAAAGGATCTGATGCTTTTAGGTTTGCTCTCATACAAAGGAATAAATTGTGGGTTGAAGACTGTAGAATAAGCTGGATTGGTTTTATTTGCCTTTATTTTGACAGCATATTGGAGTGAGAGATTCAATTGTCTATTTTGAAGTGAGGGTTCATTGGCTTCAATGTACAAACTTCGCACTGGCGAAGTTCTAAATGCTCCCAAGGCAAGTCGTAAGCCCTGATGATGTACTGAGTCTAGCATCTGCTTATATGATTCTCTGGCAGAGTCATATATTATGCTTCCATAGTCCAGCCGGGAACGAATTAGTGTTCTATAGAGTCTCAAAACAACAATGTAATCAGCTCCCCATTTTGTTTTTGCCAATACCTTCATTGTATTCATAGCCTTAAGACACCTGTTTTTTAGTGATTTCAAATGAGGAATGAAAGTTATTTTGTTGTCAAATAGAAGACCTAAGTACTTGATTTCCTTAACAACATTAATCGGTTCTCTATTAATGAAGAGTTCTGGATCATGATGAAGGGATCGCTGGATACAGAAGTGGGTACAGACTGTTTTTGATTTAGAAAATTTGAATCCATTTTCAACTGACCACTGATATATTTTGTGAATACATAACTGCAGTTTCCTTTCAATTGTACTCATGTTCTTCCCTCTATAACAGATGCAGAGATCATCCACATATAGGCTGCAGAATATATTAGATCCGATGATATTCTCAATGCTGTTTATTTTAATGCTGAAAAGAGTGACAGAAAGAATGCTTCCCTGAGGAACTCCAATTTCTTGTTTGTGAATATCCGACATGGTGTTTCCTACTTAGACTTTAAAATATCTGCTAGTCAAAAAATTTGAAATGAAGATGGGTAATCATCCTCTAAAACCCATGTGGTAAAGATCTTTCAAGATTCCATATCTCCATGTTGTATCATATGCTTTTTCCAAGTCAAAAAAGACAGAGACAACATGTTCTTTTCTAATGAAACCATCTCTAATAGAAGTTTCCAGTCGGATTAATTGATCCAAAGTGCACTTTCCACGTCTAAAGCCACATTGATAGTCACTTATTTGTTTCTTCGACTCCAGTGAATTTGAACGAGTCGATTATTTACCATTCTCTCCATTGTTTTACAGAGGCAACTGGTAAGAGCGATTGGTCGATAGTTATTTGGATCTGAATGGTCTTTTCCTGGTTTAGGTACAGGGATTACGGTTGCTTCTTTCCAGGAGGGTGGAATTTGTCCAGAAGACCAGACAGAGTTGAAGTTATCTAAAAGAAGAGATAATATGCTTTGGGGTAAGTGCTTTAAGAATTGATAGTGAATTTGGTCTGGCCCAACAGCAGTGTCATGGGAACATTTTAAAGAGTGTATTAATTCTTCCATCTTGAAAGGTTGATTATATACTTCTTTGTTATCAGAACAGAAGTTCAATTTTTTTCTTTCCTGCTGTATTCGTATTAACTGGAATTCAGGGAGGCAGTTTTCTATTGATGAATTCTTTTCAAAGAATTCTGCTTATGTATTTGCTATATCCATTTCCATTGTCTGAAGAATATCTAGTTTTTTAATATGTTGTATATTAGATCCATTTTCAATGCCCTTCATTTTGCGAATCATGTTCCAGATCCTCTTCATGGGAGTATAACATGTTAAACTTGATACAAATTGTCTCCAGCTTTGTTTCTTTGCTTCATTTATAGTTCTGCGAGCTTGAGCTCTACAAATTTAAAAAAAATGGAAAATTAGTCGTTGATGGCTGTTTATTAAAAAGTCTTTCCGCCTTTTTCAGTGCCCCGATAGCTTTTTTACACTGCTCATTAAACCAAGGGTTAGCCTTACAGTGCGATTTAGAGGATATCTTTGGAATTGTTTCATTTGCAATATCAATTAACTGTTCAGTAAAAGTTTCTATAGAGTTCTGATTATCTTGGGTTGCTGAAATCAATTTATTGTAACAAATGATTTTGAAAGAAGGCCAATTTGCTTTTTTAAGTTGCCATCTTGAAGATCTTTGTTGGACATCCGATTTTGTAAATGAGGTGATAAGTGGAAAGTGGTCACTCCCACATAAATCATCCCAGACCCGCCATGTACAATCTAAAAACATTTCAGCACTGCATATAGTCAAATCAGTTGCAGAATAAGTGCCATGACCTGGATGAAGGTAGGTTTTTGTTCCATCATTTAGTAAACACAAGTCATTATTATGTATAAAATCTTCCATTCTCTTTCCTTTAACATCACATCGATCTTCTCCCCATAAAGGATTATGGCTATTAAAATCACTCATAAGTATAAATGGAGTCGGCAATTGCACTACAAGTTTATCCAATTCTTCCATTGTAATAACTTCACTGGGAGGTATGTAGATAGAACATAATGTAATGACTCTATGAAAGGTGATTCGTTCTGCTATTGCTTGTATTTGGGTATCCAGTACAATATGACTGTGGATTATATCCTTTTTTACCAAGACTGATCCACCAGAAGGTCTTTGTACATTTGGTCTATATACATTAAACATTCTAAAATTTTTAACAGTCAAGGGATCATTTGGAGATAAATGGGTCTCTTGATTACAATAAGCAAGGGGATTTAAAACAGCAGTTAAACGTTATAACTCTGCAAAGTTAGCTTTTAAAGCCCGACAATTCCATTGAATTATATGATTACTTATCTTCAAGTGGGGAGGATAGGTACAGGTCCTTTATTCTTGCACTTAGGGGAAAGGCTACGACTTCGACTAGTCATAGATTCTGACATTTCAACATCTTTTGGGTTGTCATGTTTTGGAGTTCTGTTTTAATCTTGGTTTGGAGTTACTGTGCTTTGAGATTTCTTTTTCTCTCTGGATTCTCTTTGTTCCAACTGGGTGTCTTGAGTCGGACTGGTTTGGATATATACATTCTTGCTTTTTTGTGAAGACGAATTCTTATTACTGCTTATAGCTTGAGGTTTGTCTGTAGATATCCAAGTCAGTTCAGTCTGAGTACTATTTTCCCATATGTTTGGTTTGACCACAGCAGAGTAGGATCTATTCAGCGTGAAGGCAGGGAGACCTTCAACAAGTTTGCAGGCTTCAGGATAGCTCACCTTTGTATGTTTAATTTTTTGTATTTCCTTCTCTTTAATCCAGGCAGGGCATTTCTTTGATGAGGCTACATGATCACCAAGACAGTTTTTACATTTAGCGGGATTAGTACAGTTTGTTTCATGGTCATCCTTACCACAATTGTGGCAAACAGCCTTATTTTTACATCCAGCAGAACCATGACCAAATTTCTGACATTTAAAACATCTCAACGGGTTCGGTATGTAGATATCTACAGTGACACTTAGATATCCTATTTGAATTCTCTCTGGCGGGTGAGGTCTGTTAAAAGTCAGAATGTATGTTCCTGTTGGAATTATTTGTCCATCTTTTTTGATACTTATTCTTTTGACATCAATCACACCTAGATGATTCAGTTCTGAGGTTATATCAGCTTCATCCATGTCTTGCAATTCTCTGGTGCGGATCACTCCTTTCCTGTTATTCAGAGAAGGGTGACAGAATGCTTTCATAGTGACTCCAGCCAGATTTGTTGCTCGTAATAAGTTCTCTGAGTTTGCTTTCCGAGCACATTCCACCAAAATTTGTCCCGATCGCAGCTATTTAATATCTTTGACTGTTCCTGCTATTCCTGTGAGTCCTTTCTGAATAGCAAAAGGAGACAGTTTAGTGAGAGCGCTATCAATTGATAGAGACTCAAGTAATATAAATCTTTGCCAATTTCCATCTTTTGAAGGAAAAATAAGATTAGTGGTTAGTTCATATTCCAAGTCTTGATCCAGTATCCGTTTTTTGGTGTTTTGTTTATTTGCCATGTTAGAAAGAATTGGTTCATCATCTCTGCTCCTCACCCACCTCGGAGTCCTACAAGGGGATGTACAGTGCCGCGGGAATCAACTGACCCTACGCTAGTGCCTTCTGGAAGTGGTGAAAACTATATAGTTGATTGTAATTCAGAACCAACTCCAGGGCAAGTCCTGACAAGCCGATTGGTTGGAATGGGCCATTCCAACCTCTCGTCTGAATGATGTAGGAGCCAAAGTGATGTGTTGGAAATATGGCGGCCGCAGCAGGCCAAAATCCTCAAGCACCAGGATCTCTTCCTCCACTGACACGAGTCGCAACCCACGGCACACAAGTTCCCTCATTTGTCGCCTCTTATGATCAGCAAGGGGGTGCTAGGGACCTATTCTACCCCGGGTCCCCACGGGGCCTGAGTGGACTAGAAGCTCAATCTAGGTGTCATTAGAAAGCAGAGATCCTCCCCTGATATAAACACATCAATAGTCAAAAACATATTTTCTGTTGATTTGATTTGCAAGCTTTTTCTTCTGGATGGCATATTTTGTTCTGGCCATCTAAGGTATAACATTGGATTATTCAGACAAGCAAACAATGGCAAATTATTTAGAGAAAGTTCTAAGATAAAAGGAGATATCTAGTTTGTATCTATTTGAGGCTTACAGCAGCAGTTATCGGGGCACAAGAGAGACATTTGTTTTTGATGACTTACAAAAATCATATATCACTTTGTGATTATTTTGAAAATCTTTTGGGCATATCATGTAATTAATCCAATTAAAATAATATTTTAGTGGGGCTTTCAATGTTTAAATCTAAAATATGTCACACTGGCCCCATGTACACCTTGCATTAGCATGCATTTTTGGTGAACGGCTCACTATCGGATAGCACTTGACCACATTCAATGTCAAGATGGAAATTCCCCAAAGATGCTGTAAGGCGGGTGCCAGCGAGTCTGGGCTATTCCTCGACAAAACAAAAGGCTCTCATGAGAATTAACATTTGAACTATCTCTTGCACATGTCACAACAACATCCGAGACGCAACAAACTGTGAAGCTAACACCTACGTCTCATCATCTCCCCCTACTCATCCCTTCTCCTCACTTAAAGCTCACTAAAAACCTATGCAATGTGAAGTGTGTAAAAAAGTAACTATAACATGTTTGGTATCATTTAAAGTGTCTCAGTGCGCCTGGTAAACTGGTCTCATCCTCCCAGCCATAATGAAAAGCAAAAAGAAGTTATAAAATATGAGAAATGTGGTGTGCCCCTTAAAGGTTTGCCCTCCCCCAGATCCTCCATACAAACTACCTCCTATATGTAAATATACAGGAACCCCCTCAATAGGGGACCAAAATCTAATTATAATGACAGACACCACCAGTTGGTAAGCATATTGAATTATTTGGGTATTTAAGGAGATGTGACACATTGTTCGTGGTTCTCTGTAGTCAGACAGTCCCACACAGTTTACTGTGTGTAATTTATATCAGGTAATTGCAATTTGAATCTCTTGTGTTTTGACAAAATGTCTAAATTTGATTTATCACTGTCTAATTGGAATCAATGAACTTATTATGTTAACTGGTCAATAAATTGTAAACATTTGATTTTATTCTGACTCACTCTTTTTTCCCAAACAGATTAAACGATTCGTATGTTACCGCAAGTCTGCGTCAGATTAGTGACAACTAATATTTGGCATCAATTCAAGTGTACTTGGTTTGCAAAGACAAAAAGGAAATTTCCGTTTAAAACAGCAAATGCTGCTTGACCAATCTAAATTGGGGTGTGTCTTACTTCTGTTTTAATTTGATGTTTCTCCAGATAAGTGTATGCGGGAAACCACGCATGGCCAATCCAAAGCTATTACAAGAGAAGTTATGTTGGTCAATTTACATCTGTAATAGTGGCCGTGACCTCCACTGAAGAAAATGTTAAGTTAAATTGAAGTGTATGCAATTCCATGGGGGCTATACTGAAGTATCTTTGATTGTGTAAACGTGAATGTGACCGATCTTGGGTATATAGCAATTACCTCTGTTTGATGATCCAATACTGGCCACTTGTGATCGTGAGACCCGCAGTGTACAGAAAAACATGCGAGGACCTCAAAGCGACATAGTTTCCTAATCTGAACGGGTAAAATATAATTAAAGGAGTTAAAAAGAATAATCAAACATTCGCTCACTTTTAATGATACTCAGATATCATTAAAACCTTTTTTCATTTATGGAGTCAGATGAAATAACGAGGTAATACATAATAGAAAATGTATTTCATTTAATCTTGTTGTGTTGCGTAAAGTGCAGAGACCTTCACCTGTATTATTGGAGACCGTCATTGGACCGATAAACGGGCTTACAACGCATTGTGATCGGATCATGATCGGATCACTGAAACCACATTCGGAGGTGGTCTGTGACGGATTCTGACAACATCCAAAGAAGATTTAACAACAGACTTGCATTTTTGTCACTCGAACAATGTCCTATGAATTATTCCATTGGTCTCTCTACTTTAACTCACCCGTGAAACCAGGCTTCCTTCTTGCATTTCAGATGAGAAGCATATTTAGCACTTACAAAGTGCTGAATGCGATATGTATATCATTCTGTTTGCTTTGGCGGCCACAAAAAAAAAAAAAGGTAACTGTGATGGAAAGCATTTGAATTATCCATCAATGTTTTAAAATTTGCTACAAGACAGGGAATTTGCTGTTACTACAGCCTCTGATGATGTAATATGTAAGAAGCATTTTCCAGTGGAGATGCATTTGACTGCATGGTGTAAATGCAGCAAAAGAATATCCAGATAATATCCGGATATGAAACGCATGTTAATACAAGGTGTAAATTGGGACGTTGTGGAATTTAAAGGTCATATGACATGAGTATAAAATTTTCCTTTATCCTTTGACATATGATGTCAGTGTTCACTGAAAACATAATGTAAGTTTCAGAACTGAAAACTTCCTTCTTAACAGAAAATTAGCATTTATTGAAACCTAACTGCAAAAATGGCTCATTTGGAATTTCTGGAACTTGTGACATCATAAGGACCAAATACATCTGCATAGGCAATGCCATTTTTCGTCATTCCACCATTAGCCACACCACTGCTGCTCAATCAGTCACACAAGTGAAGAGGATAGACGGGCCTGTCATGGGATATTCATCCACAGTGGACTTACACAGGACATCTTCATGTGCCTGTCTGGATTTAAATGTTTTTCTACATAAATGTGCACTAGACGAAATCTTTGACCATTATCATACATCTCGTATTTTTAAAAAATGTGATGTAAAGTTATAACTCTAAAATGGAGACCCCCATTGTGTTTCATTCAGCTGTGCAGTCATGTTGTTGTGCTGTTTTGAAGGTGTCTTGGACTGTTTTTGCGCCCATCTGTGCTATTTTGAATTGTTGGCTCTTTGATCGTATTGGTGCCTTTCCGGTCAGCACTGGTGATGTGCGCTGCGTTTTAAGAGCGTACAAGCACAACTTTGAATAAACAAAAGTATAAACAAACACGGAAGATGTGAGATGTGAAGACTAGTATCTCTGCTTTTGCCTGCTGAAGCACCGAACATCATGGATTGTTACAATCACAATATCATTCAAGCTTTGCAAAAGAACTGTTATTGAAGTATGGGACTGTTAAAACACTATTGCACTGCAAATCTGTAAGTAAACAATTTTATTCATGAATATTTCATATGTCATGACTGTATATTTGACATGACTGTATATTTAATGGTGCTGCTTGAGTGAACAGTTTAATTTTTTCAGATTAAATATGTTGGGTGTATGTTATGTATTAACCCTGAAATGTAGCGTGGAGTTTATTCATTTTCTTTGGATTGCGTTTCAAATATAGCTGTATTGGAAGGACAGCACAAAGTTAGCCAATCAGAACAGTGGGTGTTTACATTAAAGTCTTAAAGGGCCAGACAGCTTAAAACGAGTGTTTCAAACAGAGGGCCAGTGACAAGGAGGAAAAATATTATACATGGCTAAATTATAACTGTTTTGGTGCAAAAAAACAATATTAAAATTATAAGTGGACCTCAGGTAAGATAATAATAAAAAATAAAAAAAAGGAGTATGTCATGACTCCTGACATACTGATGGGTTGTGAACGCTGCTTCATGTTGACTTGAGATGTTTTGTAAAAGTTGTAGTGTTGCACTCACAGAGGTTTTCTTGTTGCGAGGGGCTGCAAACTTCTGCAGGAACGGCACCAGTGTAGACGGGGGGTCCATCAACTGCTCAGGCTAACAGCACAAATCACATGCAAATAAACATGTTTTAATAAATTGCACATGATTGCTTAGTCCCTGCATGATCTTCACATGATAGCAGTTTCTAACAGATATTGAATGTGATGAAACAGTCTATTGGTTTATTTGGTTGAGTTGGATTGCATGATGTGAATAACTCACTGGAGTTTTATCAATGAAAATGAGCACCATGTGATTCACTGTGTCCTGCACAAAAACAATCAAGTTCATTACACAATTCAAAACAATAAGATCCACATACAGAAAAACAAAATTTTTTTTTTAATACATGTAGTGGCCCCAAGCAGTATTTGAACACTAACATCATACCTAAAAATGCATTACATATAAAATGCAAGTGGCATCTATATTCAAATGCTGCTAGAGTTTTTCTCAGAACTAACTTCTAACTGCTAACTTTTGCAATGACTTTTAATCGACTAGTGTCAAGGTGATTTTAGTGTATGAAGTCAGTTCCCTGCAAAGAAAACATGGGTGTAGTGTAGTTCATAACTATGACCACATTTCACTAACGTTTGATTACCACAAAATGCCAATATGTTTATTCTTTATTTTCAACAGTATATTTGTTATTGTATCGTTTCAAACCTTCAAACTTCTTTTTGCAGAATGTTTGCTTGAAAAGTGTGTTTGAGCTGCCTTTTTTTATTTAAAAAAAAATGCTACTTGGTTTGATATTTATTATATATTTCAAAGCCATTAATTAGGTGTGACTGAAGTGTTCAAACACTTCTTTGGGGTAACTGTATATGGCATGTGAAATGCCGCTCTTGCTATATAAAAAAGATGCACAGGTCAAACTATTTGGGGACTGGGGCTCATTTAATGCACAGCTACAAGCACTAAGGAAAAATACATCTGAGTTCATGTCCCCATGTAACGTGTCCCACTCACAGGGTCGGCCATGAAGTCCATGACTGGGAGAAACACAGAACCTGTCACGACCTCTCGAATCAGCAGAGCCAAAGATCTGAGAATAAAACACAGAGTTTCAATAACTAGAGAAGAAAACACAAACTGATCCTTATTTAACATTTAAACAGTAATCAAACTTGAAAACTAAAACATTCATGTATTATGGTTAAATTCATCAGTAGATCAGCCCTACACTTAAATCTAACCCTAGCATTAGGGGTGAGTAATTGCATGTCAAAGTAAAAGTATACATCAATATAGTTATTTTCAATGGAAATTTCACCCCAAAATTGTTTATTTATAAAATGGCCAATTAGTAGTGCATATTGTTTGCAAACTGGGAGAACTGAATTTATCTCTTGTGATTATTTTCTGTTTTTATTAACTTTATTAACTGAATTTTAAAAATTAACTTAACTGATAGCTCTGACTTTGAATGAGTCACGTTTAAGGCCGCTGGAAATAGTCAATACACACACATAGTGATGTAAAAAGTTCTAGTACTTAGAACTAGTAAAAAGTAAAATAAAAAAAGATGTCACAATATCAGTGATTATGCAGTACTGGCAGTTTCGAGCACCGACTCAATTCGATACCCGCACGCTGTTTGACTGACCAAGACTGCTTTCAACTGCTCACACGTGAATTTGACATATTTGGGAAAAATTGCTGCATTTCCACTATCGGGCCAAATTAGGGTGTGCCAGGGTGTGTCCTCTGGGCTTTTTTGGGGCCAATGGTCCACTGATTACCCCTGGGCCAAACAAGGTCAGCCAGGGATTGAGGCAGGATCAATGTCAAAGGCAGAGAATCGCAGAACTTCTTCGCAGAAGAAGTATACAGGCACATGTTCTGGAAAACTTTTTTTTAATGCAGGTACAGTACAAACACATTAAAAAGGACAAAGCGTGCCCAAAGAAATTACTTTCCATGGTTCTGTGAATTTTCATAGACAGTGTTCTGGGACATCATCCCGCTGGTATTGGAGTGACCACTCGGGACACCGTGGCAGTTACAGTATGTGAGTTGTCAACGCTAACTTATCTTGCTGTTTACATTCGATATAAACTTGATATTCTAAATAACTAGATAACATGACACCTCTGATGAGCTTCCCTCATGCTTGGGTGGATATGGGTGGTGTGTGCAACGTTGACACTGCAGAGGTATATTAAGAGCAGGTTTTTGGGTAACGCTGCAGAGTTATTGGCCCGATGGTGGGAACACAGATCGACTTCGGTCTTGTGGCTCGAGATCCAAGACTATTGGCCCAGGCTGGCCAGTTGATAGCCCTGGCTTGCACTGGTCTGATAGAAGAAAAGCGGCTAATGAATGCAAAATTATGCTAGTGAAAATCATAATAAGTCCAAGTGTGAATATCAAGCCACAAAAGGATGCGAACACAGAGCACTTATACACTGTGAAGAGTGTAGTGCATGCAGACTATTGTTATGTAATTAAATATATAATTATATAAATCACAGCATTTTGCACTTTAATAATCACACTGGGTCATTTTAACAACTGCTTATCCAGAGGTTTGAAGCTACCATCAAAAACACACACACTGATAAGCCTTCATATAAAAATAAAAGCTTGATTCAACTTGGGACAGAAATACTGAATGGTAAAATGTAATATAATGTAATATATATTACTCAAATCTATTTTTAGAATAATAATCATTATAATAATAATGTTTAATAAATATCTCACAAGCAAGAGTGCTGTTGTACTGAATAATAGTTTTTATCAATGTTTTCATTTATACTGTGATTTGTTTTGTACAGCACTTTATTTGACAAAAAAATAAGATCAATTTTGTGTTTTAGATTATGCAGTGATGATCTTTCCAGAAGAACTTAATTTGATAAAAACAAAATGCAATGGAAGGTTGAAAAGAAATTGTTCAATTTTCATTTTATTTATTAAAGTTTAAAAAAAAATATTTATTAATATCATATTATTATTATTTAAAATATTTATTAAAAATAACTCCAGCAGTTGTTAACATGTCCAAGTGTGATTTTTAAAGTGCAAAATGCTGCAATTATAAAATTATTTATTTAATTATATAATCGTAGTCTGCATACACTATGCGCTTCATTTGATTAGATACTATTTTGATGCTGACATTGAATTCAATTTCTAAACATGGAATTCAGCAAAAAATTACATGGAAAACATTTCATAGTTCAATGTTTCATCGGGCCCTACTTTTTTTTCTTTTTTTTTGTTGTAATGTTTACTTAATTGAAAAACAAAAAGAAAATATGCAGTTTATTTATCATTTACATTGATATTTTACTTTTTAAAGAGGCTAAAAAAAGCCTGATCAATAGCATATTGTTGTGGTATTGAAATTAGTACTATGAATGATACAAAAATTACTGGTATTGGTAGAGACTACAGACATTTTGGAATCGTGACAACCCTACACACACATCTTTGATCACACATCACACTGAATTCACAAAATTGATCACACAACACACTGACTTTTGGGCAAACATAACTATACAATTATATACAGTATAGCCTAATGCCGTAAAATAAAAGTGATATAAGATGCTCTAGTCTCTGCTATAAATGTTTTATTTTATTTATTTTTATTGCTTATGACCAGAGTATGTACTGAAGTTAGTGTGTTATGTGCAGTCACCTGCAGTCTGTCGCTTTAGGAGGCATGACATACGGAAACAGCAGCTCTGTGAGTTTCCTTAAGTATTGCAGCTCATCTTTACGGCTGCGTAGAGCTACATGAAGATCTACACCATACTCAACCAGTGCTGCCTGCTCAAGACCTTCTGCATCCTTCACTGTACACACACACAATATTAACAAACACTACCTGAGTCAAAGGCTTGGACACAAAACATTTTGGTGAATAATCGGGCCAAATTACATTCCATGAGTCAGTTTATGGCAGAGCCCCTCTCTAACTTTCAAGGCAAAGTCGTTCCATTTTGATTGGATCATAGCAGGACCAACACAAACAAAAGCCAAGCACAGCCATCAGATGAGCTGCACGGACAACTACCATATACTTCAGAAAGTAGGGCACCGGACCTTTCAACATGTTGGAAAAGACTTCTCATTGGTTCATGAGTGGTTTCTTAGCAACAACTCTTCCATTTGGAGCATCTTTGTGTTCCAGATAAAGAAACCTGTGCCGACCTAAGGGCTGTATATCTGCGTGTTCCAGATTGCAAGAACCCTCTTGGTGCTTCCAGGAGATCAGCATTCCTCAGCTCCTTTGTGTCCAAGGCTGTTGAAACAGAATCCAGCTCCTTCCACACTGTAACGTGACCCTGAGCCACATTGGAAGAATTTGCCATCTCCAAACTCATCAATCGATAAAGGAGAGCGTAAATATCACTATTAAACCTCTTTCCTGAGACCTTGGCATTAGTGTATACTATCAGTTTGTTATTTTCTAATGTTCTTTAGATTACATAACCTGTGTATCAAATGTCTAGCAAATAAACTGAGTTATTTGTTCAAACAGTAATAAGGGTTTTACCTTATTAATTAACAGAGAAACAGCAATTTATCTTTCCATAAGATAACAGTCATACTTTTACATCCAATTCAACCACTTGCATCTTTCCATCGGGTGAACTTTGTAATTATTTTTTAACATGATATCTATTACCTGTATATCTATTATAATTTCAAACCTAACAAACTTTTTTTTGAGAAATGTTTTGCTTGAAAGTGTGCTTGTACTAACTTTCTTTAAAATAAATGACACTTGCTTTGATATTTTATCAAAATATCCTAAATACACTTCGGTGGGCTGTTTTTCATGTTAGCATGACAATACACACCTTTTTGCTGTGCTTTAGCAATTAACTCAATGTGCTTCATAGCAGCTTTCAGCATTTTATCCGTCACAAGTGAAGGAACATCCACCTACAGAGACACTTTTCAATGAGTATGCCACTTTAGTATAAATCTATAGAAACACTAATGTATTACGGTAAAATAACCTTTTGTGCTCTGTGAACCAGAACTGCAGCAAAGAAACGAATCGTCTGTCTCAATTCATTCACACACGCCTCATCATCTGTAATATCGCTGATCACAAAACAAAAATCCATAAAATATATAAGACTGAAGGTGCATATATGTTTACATTTTCAGCAACTTAAGCAATGAAAGCAGACTAGTGCAATACCTGTACCACGGATACACAAAGTTCTCCAGAACTAACTCCAAAACCTGAAGATCAGTCAAGAGAAGCATTAAGTGTGATTTATTGATTTCATATTTAATTAATCCTTTTACTTATGTATGGAAATATAGCTGTACCTCTGAAATACTGGCATCCACTTTGGACGGCACTTTTAGGTCCAGCCATGGCTGATAGTTCTCCAGAAGAAGTGTAGGTCTGTCCAATAAATACAAATACATTGAATGGAGTCAAGTCAAGTCATGTTATTTTTATTTGTATGGCACCTTTCACAACACACATCGTTTCAAAGCAGCTTTACAGAAAATCATGCATTAACAGAAACTGAAAAGTGTAATATCTATAATGTCTTAATTGTGTTCATGTACTTATTTTTCAATCAAAACAGCAAAAGCATAATTTTTTAAAGTTTTAACTCTAATAGTAGTGGGTAACACAACATCATGCATTATACAGTGCATTCGGAAAGTATTCAGAACCCTAAAAAAAACATTTCTTCACGTTTTGTTATGTTGCAGCCTTATGCTAAAATGCTTGAAATTCTTATTTTTTTAAATAATGTTTTTTTTTTTTTTTTTTAATCCCTTTTTCTCCCCAATTTGGAATGCCCAATTCCCAATACTTAGTAGGTCCTCGTGGTGGTGCAGTTACTCAACTCATTCCGGGTGGCGAAGGGTGCCTCTGCTTCGGAGACAGTCAATCAGCACATTTTATCATGTGGCTCGCTGTGCATGACACCATGGAGACTCACTGCATGTGGAGGCTCATGCTATTATCCGCGATCCACGGACAACTTACCACATGACCCACTGAGAGCGAGAATCACTAATCACGACCACGAGGAGGCTATCCCATGTGACTCTACCCTCCCTAGCAACCAGGCCAATTTGGTTGCACAGGAGACCTAGCTGGATTCATTTAGCATGCCCTGGATTCAAACTCGTGAATCTAGGGGTTGTAGTCAGTGTCAATACTCACTGAGCTTCCCAAGCCACAAAAAAAAAAAAAGAAAAAAAGATTTTTGATAACTTTGCAAATTTATTAAAAAGAAAAAAATTAGCTCTGGTGCACATTTAGCTCAGATGCATCCCATTTCTCTAGATCATCTTTAAGATGTTTCAACACTTTGGCTGGAGTCCACCTGGGGCAAATTCAATTGATGGACATGATTTGAAAAGGCACACACCACTCTATACAAGGTCTCACAGCTGAAAATGCATATCAGCAAAACCCAAACCATGAGGTCAAAGGAACTGCCAGCTGAGATCAGAAACAGGATTGTGTCCAGGCACAGATCTAGGGAAGGCTACAAAACATTTTGGCTGCATTGACGCAGTGTTTCCCATTAATTGACTAGACTATGGTGGCTCGCCACAGTATAATTTGCCCATGCAATGGTCTGGTAATGAACTGAAAACTTATTTACACTTCTCAGACTCATAATAATAAATGAAAGGTTGTGTTTTGCCCTCTCTCGTGCACCAGTCAGTTCAGTCAGCTCCTCCCCCACTGCTGTAAACTCACGGGCTCACACACACTTGCAGATATCTGCACTGGAGTATTCCTGGATCCGTCTAACGTTATTTGGATGAGGAGGATGACAAATTTTTGAGGTAAGTAATGTTAACCAGTCATCTACATTGCGAGTTAATCACTCGCATATGTGAGTAAATTTCGCATTATGCGACTAAAATATTTCTGTTATTAGCCACTGGCAACAAGTAAATATTAACATTTCACTCGTCAGTGATAGAGTTGTGTAGTTTCAAAGCACCAAATCCCTTTAACTAAATAAAAAGCAGTTGATTAAGAAGCTGGATTTAGCCTCATCTTTCCCTGCATGATGTCTCATGCGCGCAGGAAAAAACACTTGTGTCTCATTCAGTTGAACTCCGAGCATCTCAGGGAACCGCACCGCGGACGTCATGTGAAGATGAATCACTTCTCAAGCACTCTGATGTGCACGCCATCTACAGAGACTTGTGACAAACTCCCGCAAAAATAGAAACAAGGTATAAACTTATTCATTTTGTGAATGCAAAGCACTCCAGTTTCACTTAAAAGCCATGAAATGTCAAATATTCGTGGTCATTGTAGGTTTATTCACGCAGTGTTAAATAATGTGTGGAAGTGAAGAATTTAAGGCAGAAATATTTTACTGTTGCATAATATAATTAATATAATACAATATAATGTGATGTAATACAATATACTGTAATATAATATAAGAGATATACAGGTTGGCTGGGTTACAAAAGAAACAAATGAAAAAAAAGTTACAATCATGATGATTAACGTAAATTAAAGTTAGCATTACTAGGTTATTTGGCTAGCTATAATTAGCAGTCTGAGGTAATGTTAAAAATGCTGAAACTGACATCACTAGTTTGTACCCTGCTTTTTAGAATGGTTAGAGCACAAAATTGTTAAAGCTACAGTAGGTAGTATTTAATCATTGAAAAAAATTCTATATAAACATGGTGTCTAAGTTAAATGGGGAGCTGTGAGAAATTAGTTAGCACCACAGACTCAGTGAAAGTCAGGTCTTGGCTCTGTTTGTGAACAGCTGTCAAGTAACCCTGGCTGGGGGTGAAGAGAATCATGTATATGGGGAAGAATTGGGGGTTAATTCAATTTAATTCAAAATTGCCTACTGCAGCTTTAAGAGCACAAAACTGTTTACAAGTGCACAACACTAGCCTCTTAATTGTGCTCTAAAATTGCACCAGATAGAAGAATTAAAAAATGTACAAAATGTTTGTGGCAGGGCAGAGGGCGGGGCCGGGTTGTGATTATACACACCCAGTCCCTTATCAGGCTAATTAAGCCCCCGAGAGGGATAAAGGCCGATGGCAGACGGTGGTGCGAGAGAGAGAGATCGTTTACGGACATGTCCGTCGTGTGTGTGTTCGTCTTTTGTTTATGTTTATAATTAAAATATGATTTATATTGACAAGCCGGTTCTCGCCTCCTCCTTTCCATTGAACTACGTTACAATGTTATTACGGGGGGAGTATGCCCCCAGACCCCCCTAGAGGTTCAGAGGTCCACCCCACATAGTCTCACAAAATCCTGTGGGAAACACTGATTGTAGGTTCTGATTGTAGATTGTAGGAAAAATTTTGGAACAACCAGGACTCTTCCAAGAAACTGAGCAATCGGGAGATCATGTGTGGAGATGGGAGAAATTAGCAGAAGGACAACCATCACTGCAACACTCCACCGATCTGGGATTTATGGCAGAGTGGCAAGATGGAAGCCTCTCCCCTGTGCAAGACACATAAAAAAGCACCTAAAGAACTCTCAGACTGTAAGAAACAAGATTCTCTGGACTGATGAAATGAAGATTGAACTGTTTGGCCTCAATTCCAAGCATCATGTCTGGAGGAAACCAAGCACCGCTCCTCACCTGCGGTGAAGCATGGTGGTGGTAGCATCAAGCTGTGTGGGTGTTTTTCAGCGGCAGGGATTCGGGGACTAGTCAGAGTTAAAGGAAAGCTGAACGCAACAAAATACAGAGATTTCCTTAATGAAAACCTGCTCCAGAGCGCTCAGGACCTCAGACTTGGCTGAAGGTTCACCTTCCAACAGGACAATGACCCTAAGCACACAGCCAAGACAATGCAAGAGTGGCTTAGGGACAACTTTGTGAATATACTTGAGTGGCCCAGCCAGAGCCTGGACTTGAACCAAATTGAACATCTCTGGAGAGACCTGTCCACCGATGGTCCCCAATGCAACCTGATAGAGCTTGAGAGGAACTGCAGGGAAGAATGGCAGAAATTTCCCAAATCCAGGTGTGCAAAGCTTGTCGCATCATACCAAAAAAGACTTGAAGCTGTAATCGCTGCCAAAGGTGTTTCAATTAAATACAGAGTTAAGGGTCTTCACTCGGTACTTAATTGAAACACCTTTGTAAATACAGAAATATCTCATTGACATAAGTATTCATACTTATGTCAATGAGATATTTCTGTATTTACTTTTTAATAAATTTGCAAAGTCATCAAAAATCTGGTTTTTGCTTTGTCATTATGGGGTATGGAGTGTAGATTGATGTGGAAAAAAATACATAATTTAAAGCATTTTAGATGATGCCACTCTTGATAAACGCGGACCAAACTGGGTTCATTAGAAACAGGCAAACCCCTGATAATATACGGAGAGCCCTTCATATTATTGATTAGATTAATTCAAGAAAAAGCAGTGCAAACCTTCTCAGCCTAGATCCTGAGAAGGCTTTTGATTTTGTTGGTTGGGAATTCAGGTTATGGATAGATTTGGGTTCAGTAAAAGATTTGTACAATGCATAAAGACATTATATTCATCTCCAACAGCAATGATAAAAATTAACGGTAGTCTCTCTAATTCACTGCAACGAGGATGTGGACAGGGCTGTCCCATTAGCCTAACTCTCTTTAATCTCTTTATTGAACCCTTGGCACAAAAGTCAGGAGAGTGGTTTAGAGGAGATAATTATAGGGAGTGTACAATGCAAAATCTGTTTGTACGCAGATGATGTACTGATGATACTACAAAACCCAGGCTCAGGAGTAACTTTTTTGATGGGCATCTTAAAAATGTATGGAAGCAATTTTCATAAGACTCAGGCCTTGACATGTTCCTACCCAAGAACAGGTAAATAAGTATAATTTTAATTGGAGTCCACCATATATTCAGTATCTTGGGATATATTTACCGAAGGATATGTCCTCTTTGCATAGCCATACAACAGAATAAACAAGAAAATGTATAATGATTTGGACAGATTGGCCTTGCTTCCCCTGGACATGGGCAGCAGGGTAAGATCTATTAAGATGAATATTCTACCCAAACGAATATACATATTTACAGCACTGCCAGTCAAGGTCCTTTGTAAACAGTTTAGAGATTGGGACAAACAGATTTCTAGATTTATATGGACTAACAGGAGACCTCGTTACTCATCCCTGCAACTACAGAGCGAGAGGGGAGGCATGGCATTACAGTGCTTGAGGGATTATTATTTAGCCGCAAAGTTAAGACCAATAGTACTGTGGTGCTGTCCAATCTATGAAGCAAAATGGAAAGATATAGAATCCTCCTTGATGTACACACCAATACAATCGGTTCTGGGTTGTTTAGACCAGGCGAATTACAGAATCAATGTGTGGGTCATTCTGTTAAGCTGTAGTTAGAGGTGGTTAAATTTTTCCAGATGTGCATAGAGGTAAAAGTAGTGGGTTGGCCGGATCATGATCCACACTTTGCTGCAGCTTTGCATGATCACAGAAACAGGGCCTGGACCTCACATGATATTACCACCCTTTGTAAAATTATATTAAATGGGAATCTGAATAGCTTTCAGAACCTTTGTCAGAATTTTTATCTCAATAGACAGGATTTTTATAGGTATCTACGTACAAGTACAACAATTATTCTGGACAGAGATCAGAAGTCCCAATCATGGAACCAGGTTTTTATAAATACATATACGAGTGAAAATATCATAATATAATATATACAGTATACATTTTATTTATATATAAAAAAAATATATAAGTAATATATTTAAATAACAGTGTTTACTGCATATTTGCCTACCAGTGCAAAACTAATTTTTCGTAAATCTGTTAATACTTATTCCCGCTCGTTTTACTTTTTAATTAGCATGTGAAAAACAGGCAGAATCATTTCATTTATTTTCTATGCACTTTAACAGAATATTTTTTTATTTTGAAAAAATAACAAGATTGATTTACAACTTCATTGTATTTTTACATAGACTGAAGCAGAGAATATTTTGTCAGAACCTCTAGTACATAACATGTTACTTTTTTATAGTACCCTTATGTCTAGGTTTTGTAAATAAATTATTTTTTCTTCAGAATTGTGAGGGAATTGTGATTTTTATTCTAAGCAAAAAAATTATGATTTTCAATTTGATTCTAAATTTGATTCTAACGAACACCATACCAATGTCTCTGAAGTCAGAGTTTACTGTTTCTATGAGTTTTGGATGATTTCACCTCATCGTGTATTAGTGCTGCTTTCACAACGTCACATCTTTAACAATGTTTTTTCCACATTAATGTGAGAACGAGAGAATTAAAAATAAAATTTTCTTAGGAAAATTAGGTGCCAACCCTTCAACATTCTGTGGCTATCATTATTTCTGGATTGTGCATTTGTATTCAAATAGCTTTTACAAAGTGTGATGATAATTAATTATAAATCTAACATTGTTTTTTCATTTCAGCGTTTTCATGCTTAAAACCGATTTACAGGTGCTTTTAATTTGGTCAATAATTGGCAGATGAATATTGGCAGCCAATACATCGGTGCATCCTTAGAACTGGGTGCAGGTAAGGGATATTTACAGTCTGCTAGTTATTATCCCGAAAGGGTGATCAGACCTAGACACAAATAGAGGCAGGCCGAACATGATCCTATTGCTTATTACATGACTACTTGCCAAATAAATAAATAAATAAATAAATAGATGGACAATAAATAGTTAGTGTGCATGATTTTATTATCCCAGAAAAAGTCACCGTGGAGTGATCTGAGTGGCATGAAACTAGCATAGCTATGTTGGAAATTAGGACAACAGTCAATTATACAGTTTAGTATTTATTACATAAACATTTCTGGCAGCAGAACACAGCGCCAATGACCAGAATCAAGTATTTCAGAGAGTTCTGTAATACATTTCTTATTTCTTTTTTGATTTATGAAATATGACCCAAAAATTGTGAGATCCCTGTAAGTATGTGACATACCTGTGACGTTTGCACTGGTGTTTGCCACATACTGCACAGCTGTGAAACAGTGGTAATAACACTTGCTGCTCCTTTGCCTGCACACATACAGTAAATACTAATCATTTAAATGGCTATTAGTTCTTTAACATCAGGGCTGCATTTCCCAAAAGCATCCTAAACCTAAGTAGATCGTAGAAACGATCTTACAAATCATTTAAGAATTACGGGCTGTTCCCCAAAAGCCTTGTAACTTAAGTAGTACTTGAAAATCATCATATATCAATGAGTGCTCTAAAATAATCATAGAGCGCTTAGGAGCATGTAAGTGAACAGAACTGCTTATGACATCTCATAACAGAACAGAACCTTAATGTTAAGTTATTAGCTCCAATTTACCTCACCTTTTTTTAAAGAAAAAAAAACATGCATATATCATCTCTAGGTACCTCGTGACACTATCAAAAGTGACCCAGCATCACATTTCTTTGAATAATTTTCATTAAATCCTGCTTACAAACACATCACTCATGTAGACTTACATTGGAAAATAGCAAATGCGTGTCAGAGTAATGGCAGCCCTGCAACAGTTGCTAAGACAGGATTGGTCAGAAATGCTTTTTAGGTGGGGCTTAGCAAAGGGTCAATTGTGGACAGTGGTTCCACGAGTTCCCTGCCTGTCACTCACTCAACATTGTGTCAATGTAGTGACACTAGGGGTTTCCTCTTGAGAGCCCCAATCACCTTTGCTTTATTTAGAAAAGGCCCATAAAAATTGGCAAGTGGAATTTGCATGCCGCTCTCTGCCCTGGACATACGGGTATAAAAGGAGATTGTGTGCATCACTCATTCAGACTTGTTCTTCCGAGCACATGTGTGTTTGTCCCATCACCTCGCTATTGCTGGTGTAATTACGGTGCGTATCAGCATTCACTCTCGCACGGTTAAGTGTTGTGCTTCCTCATAGTGCTTCGGCGGTTGAGTCCACAGGTGTAAAAAGGGTATATTCAAAAGAGTATATTTTCTCTAAAAAAGAGCTTGCACAATGGATTGGCACCTTTTAAAAGATGTCCTTTCGCCTTTGTGCTACAGGGTGTGGCCGTTATCTCTACCAACCTGTTGCCCACAAAATCTGTCTCGAGAGCTTGGGTCGCCAGCACACACAGGCAGCTTTTGTGGAGGCTTCATGTTCTCACTGTGAGAACATGCCCATGAGAATGTTGTGGCTCTCTTCCTTCTTTGTGAAGCAGAGAGCCACCGCGGCTGCATCCCAACCCGGCCAGTCCTGGGTTGAAACTCAGGCAATCTGGATGTGGATATGGAAGAGTTTCCACCGGCTCTGTCCCTGTGGTCCTCCCATCCCCCAGCATGGTTGTTCTGCCCGGTAGAGTTAACGAGCGATGCAGGCGGTCCAACTCAGTGTGGACTTAATGTCTCGTTCGGGGCTTGCGACAAGGACAAGAGCGACACCTGTGGCTCAACCTTGCAGAGATGCGAGACGCCGAGAAGGTCCACTTTCTCTATGCGCCCATCTCCCAAGAGAACCCATCAGTTCGAGAACATAGCCATGGCAACGTTGCGATCGCGGCTTTCTCCCTTCCGAGGGAAAGCCACTTCAGACGCCTCCTCCGGACTTCCTTGCCGGTGGGGTGTCTGCTCAGCCTCGCCGTGAATCTCTCACTGTGATAAAACCAATCGTCCACCTGATGCCATTAGTGCAGAGGCTGGGAGCCTCGGGGGCTGCGCAAGAAAATGTAATGCAGATGGCTCATCGGGACGATCCGTCTCGGCTACGTGATCCAGTTCACCAGAAGGCTGCCCAGGTTCAGTGGCGTCCTCTCCACCATGGTGTGGTGCAGGGTGAGGATGGCATATGTCATTCTCGGCGGTACTCCCCCACGGGTTGATGCATATGAGACCGCTCCAGCACTGGCTACAGACTCGAGTCCTGAGGTGGGCATGACACCACGGCACCCAGCGTGTGACTATCACACC
This sequence comes from Moxostoma hubbsi, assembly GCA_032164185.1. NCBI lineage: Eukaryota > Metazoa > Chordata > Actinopteri > Cypriniformes > Catostomidae > Moxostoma > Moxostoma hubbsi. The sequence continues at coordinate 4,652,837 of JAVLUX010000031.1, read as the reverse complement.
ACGGTGCCGCTATACTTTCAGCCCTTGGTTAGATCTGGCATTTCTATGGGCAGGGGTTCCCTTAGAGCAGGTTTCGAGGTGCACTGTGGTCATGACAGATACCTCGAATTCGAGCTGGGATGCTGTGTGCAACAGGCAGGCAGTATCAGGGCTCTGAACAGGGCCCCGCCTACAATGGCATATAAACTGCCTAGAGTTGCTGGCAGTATTGCTGGCCCTGTGGAGGATTCGGCCATTGATTCAGGGCAAGCACGTGTTGGTCTGGACAGACAACACCGCAACCGTGGCATATATAAATTGCCAGGGCAATCTATGCTCACGTTGCATGTCGTAACTCACCTGGAGTCAGCAGTCGTTGAAGTCTCTACGAGTGGTGATAGCCACGATCACTCAGGCCAGAGCCCCCTCAACGAGGCGGCTGTACACTCTGAAGTGGCGTCTCTTTTCAAATTGGTGTTCTTCCCATGGGGAAGATCCACAGAGATCCGCGGTTTTGTCTGTGTTGTCCTTCCTACAGGAGGCCTGGAGGGATGGCTGTCTCTCCAGCGCTATTCTAGCAGGTGCTCGTCAGAAAATTGCTTAATACAAAAATCAGGAAAGGCGACCGCCTGTAGCCTCCTCGGGTAAATGCATCCTCCCACCCTTAACGGGACCAGGGAGACGCCTTACCTAACTCGATGGAAGGTCACAAAGTGGTCGAGCACTCACTGTAAGGCATGCATCAGCTTGCCTGTGTCCACTCCTCCGTACCTCGGAACCCCTAGTGTCACTACATCGACACAACGTAGAATGAGTGACAGGCAGGGAACGTCTTGGTTACTGATGGAGGGAACAAGACTTTATGTCCCTCCTGCTGCGGTGCTGAACCGACCACTGACATGGCCGGGACTCTCTATCGGTTCCTCAGTACAAATCTGAATGAGTGGTGCACGGCATCTCCTTTTAAACCTGTATGTCTGGGCTGGGGAGCTGCATGCAAATTCCACTCATCAATTTTCATTGGCCTTTTCTGAATAAAGCAAAGGTGATTGGGGCTCTCAAGATCGAACCCCTGGTGTCACTACATCGAAACGTCTCGTTCCCTCCATCAGGGAACAGAGGTTACATCTTTATTTTCTATAGTGAAAGTTAATGTTACCATACTAAATACATGCTGTTTTTAAGCACTACAGACTGCAGTTTAGTAACTATGCTATGGTTAGCACAGCAATTGCTCAACGATGCAAGCAATCAATTTCATGAGTGACATCTATCTGTCCTCACTCTTCACTTTAATGGTAACCCCCAAAACTTCAACATAATAGAGGAAACAATAGTCCAAAATGAATAAAGTTCCAGATGCAATTTATTTTCAAAAATTGTATAAAAAAAATATATATATTTTGTGCACAACACAAAACTTTTATCTATAAACAAGCCTGAAAGACCCCAGGAACTTTTATTTTAAAATGAAAGAGACATGGCTCTGACACAATGCTATAAGTTTAAGATATTTACAGCCTCTATATACTCACCAGATAAAGGGTTTTGTATTTATTTAACCAGATGAGGTGTAATGAGGAAAAAGGTTTATTTTTATTCACAAGATGTGAAATTTAAAATAAATGCATAAAACAGATATGCATAAAGGAAAGAATAAATGATTAGACATAAATCAATAAATTAAATATACATATTTGTGTGCACAACCACATAGCTGGGAATGGAGTTATTTTATCTAACGGACATAAGGTATTATGCCATTTGTTTACCTAAATACATTTTCATTTAATAAAAATGGTTTCCTTTATCTGAGCAGTACAAACTAGGTGACTTTTTCTCCATTTTCCATATTAACATTGGGCTCAGGCAAAAAATTGGGCTTGATTTGATCAATTTAAAACGTCATAAAAACGACATCTTTCGTAATTGTGGTCAAAATTGACAGACCATTGAAAATGAATGGGAAAGAGCAATTATAAAGAGCAATAAATCAGTCACAATGCTAAACACACATACACACTCAGCAATTAAGGGGTAAGGTTATAACACACTCACAATGCAGAAAACACACACGCACGCAGAGAACCATGGCATCAATAAGTGGAGCTCTACAGCCATCTTTTGGTCATTGCAGGCATTACAAGCTGATGACAGCAATCTGACTCATTCACTCACTCCCTCACTTACTCACGCACTCACACACGTTTGCAAAATACATTTTTACTGTATAAAGTTAGTAAAAATTGCAAACTGTTTATTATGATTCTTTTGTTTTATATTCTAATTGAATTTTCTGAATTTTGCAGTTAATTTCTGTTTCTTGATATTATTATATATTTGAGTTCTTAAATGTTTGTTTTAAATAAATTATTGGTAGAAAAAGGCTTTTCTGTGTCTTCTCTTTGTAACACCATGGTCAGGTTTGATTGCAAGCATAATGACTAACAGCAAAATCTGACACTTCAAATCAAATAAAAATGCTAAACTTTGACAAATAGTTTGATCATGTATAAATATACAGTATATATATTTATCCAAATGTACATCTTGTAATAAAACCTAAAAATAGGTTACAACAAGCCATCAGATTGCACAGTAGGTAGCTAAAGCCATCTGCTGGGTGTTACTGGCATGACATGGTTTTCAAGTTGGATCTACGGCGCATATCAGCGGCTCTCTCCCTTCTCTTCACGGCAGTGCAGCTTGCCCCTGGGCGCTTCGACAGCGCAGTTAAAAGAGTTATTTCTCTAAAAGAGTTATTTTACAAATAACACAAATACGCAGCTGCGTTGAACGTCCTTTTCAGGACACGTCTTTATAAAGATGTCCTTCCACCCCTGTGTAGTTTCTGGATGCGGTAGAGTGCTCTCCGCTTCTGACGGCCACAGGCGCTGTCTCGTGTGTCTGGGCTGCGATCACACCGAGGCAGCGTTTGTGGATGGTTCATGTTCCCACTGCGAGAACATGACCATGGCCACGTTGTGGCCTTCAACAGAAGGAACGCCACTCCAGTCGCCCTCCCCCCCCAACCCCCCCCCCCGCGTCGCAGCTTCTTCCCACGGGATTGAGGACGACATGCCTGGTGATGGAGGCGATCTGGGGATGTCAGCTGGCTCGGTTTCGCCGGGTACGCCCCCGCGAACCACCTGCCCCCCAGCACGCTCATTGACTTCCGTCCGGGCTTGAGGCAACAGCGGCTCGCCTCACAGCCAGCCTCTTGATCCTCTTGAGCCCCCCGAGCTGGATGAGCTCGCCGCTGCATCGGAGAGCGGTCCGACGTCTGAAGCGTCTGCCTTCGGGCCAGCACGCCCAGTCTGAGGCTGACACCCAGATGTCCGACATGGCAACTTTACACGCTGAAGTGGCGCTTCTTCGCAAATTGGTGTTCTTACCGGGCTGAAGACCCACAGAGGTGTGCAGTTAGGTCAGTGCTCTCATTCCTGCAGGAGAGGTTGGAGGGAAGGCTGTTCCCTCCACCTTGAAGGCCCGGAGGTTAAATCCCTCCCGGCCAAGCCTGTTCCCCTCCTGGGATCTCTCAGTAGTCCTCTCGGGCCTTTAGAAACCCCCCTTCATGCCACTAGAATCAGTCGGACTCAGGGCCCTATGTGTGCGGTCATTGGACCGCACGCAGAGCTTTAGACGTTCTGAGCAGCTCTTTGTCTGCTTTGGCAGACTGCGGAAAGGGAATGCTGTCTCCAAACAGAGGCTTTCCCAATGGGTATTGGACGCCATTACATTGGCTTATCACACACAGAACCACATGAGACTACACAGACTAAATAACATACCTATATAAAGTGCACGTGCAAACAACAGTACAATATATTACTGACAATGAACATGACAACAGACACAGTAAGAGACCAGTACACAGTAGTGCAAAGATGACAGTTTCTAAAAATGCCAAATGTAAACATAACATACTATGAGATAGTGTTCTATGGACATAGCACTAATTGAGGTAGCAGCCAATAATAAAGTGTCAATAATTCAACAACTCAGGACACGTGTGTGTGTGTGTGTGTGTGTGTGTGTGTGTGTGTGTGTGTGTCAAACCAGTCTCTGAGTATTGAGGAGTCTGATGGCTTGGGGGAAGAAGCTGTTACACAGTCTGGCCGTGAGGGCCTGAATGCTTCGGTATCTCTTGCCAGATGGCAGGAGAGTGAAGAGTTTGTGTGAGGTCGTCCACAATGCTGGTGGATTTGCGGATGCAGTGTTTTTTGTAAATGTCTTTGATGGAAGGAAGAGAGACCCCGATGATCTTCTCAGCTGTCCTCACTATCCTCTGCAGGGCTTTGCGATCTGAAACGGTGCAAGTCTCAAACCAGGCAGTGATGCAACTGCTCAGGATGCTCTCAATAGTCCCTCTATAGAATGTGGTGAGGATGGGGGTTGGGAGATGTGCTTTCCTCAGCCTTCGAAGAAAGTAGAGACGCTGCTGGGCTTGCTTGGTAATAGAGCTGGTGTTGAGGGACCAGGTGAGGTTCTCCGCCAGGTGAACACCAAGGAATTTGGTGCTCTTGATGATCTCCACAGAGGAGCCGTCGATGTTCAGTGAAGAGTGGTCACTCTGTGCTCTCCTAAAGTCAACAACCATCTCTTTTGTTTTGTCCATATTCAGAGACAGGTTGTTGGCTCTACACCAGTCCGTTAGCCGCTGCACCTCCTCTCTGCATGCTGACTCGTCGTTCTTGCTGATGAGACCAACCACGGTCGTGTCATCGGCGAACTTGATGATGTGATACGAGCTGTGCATTGCTGCACAGTTGTGAGTCAGGAGAGTAAACAGCAGTGGACTGAGCACATAGCCCTGTGGGGCCCCAGTGCTCAGTGTGGTGGTGGTGGTGGTGGTGGAGATGCTGTTCCCGATCCGGACTGACTGAGGTCTCCCAGTCAGGAAGTCCAGAATCCAGTTGCAGAGGGAGGTATCCAGGCCCAGCAGGTTCAGCTTTCCAATCAGGTGCTGGGGAATGATTGTGTTGAATGCTGAGCTGAAGTCTATGAACAGCATTCGAGGTGGGTGAGGGCCAGATGGAGGGTGGTGGTGATGGCATCGTCTGTTGAACGGTTTGGATGATACGCAAACTGCAGTGGGTCTAGTGAGGGGGGCAGCTGGGTCTTAATGTGCCTCATGACGAGCCTCTCGAAGCACTTCATGATGATGGGTGTGAGTACGACGTGACGGTAGTCATTGAGGCAGGACACTGAAGACTTCTTTGGCATGGGGACGATGGTGGTGGCGTTGAAGCAAGATGGAACGACGGCGCAAGAATATCACAAGAATGTCACAAGAATATATGCATTAGATATTTTACAACAGCATCACCCTTACTGAACCAATCAGAGCTATCAGTTTTGTAATATTTACCTTCCTCTTGGTCATTATAGAGATGAGAATATTAGGCAGCAGATATTCAGGACTGAATGAGCAGTAGAACGTGATCACTCCAGCCAGAAACGACCAGAATATCATCAGAATATGGAGATATCTGGAAGTAAGAGAGTGATTATGTACTGCTGTGACTATACTGCTTACTGACACTGATAACTCAGAAAGCAGTACAGTAGCATGGAAAGTAGTTAAAGTATTTAATATTCAGTAGCGATGTCCCGATAAAAACATTTTGAGAACAAGGAAGAGTACCGATACTTCCTTTTCAGTGCTATCACTATCGATTTATTATTAGTAATAGTAGTAGTAGTAGTAGTAGTAGTAGTAGTATTACAGTGAATATTAAATAACTATACAGAAGTGATACAGTATATTTTGGTCATACTGTTTTCCATTTAAATTGAGCTTTAATTTTGGCAGAAGGTTTTATTTTGGACAGTAGCCCTTTTGATTTCTGTGTTTTCGATGGTAAAAACAGTGGCTTCTCACTTGCAGAAAAGCAGGTCGCTATGTGACGCAGGCTACGTTGACATTAATCCAGATACATTTGAAAATGGCGTTTTCGTTTTTGAAACGCTCTCCATCCACACTACTGTTTTCCAAAAGTTGCTTGTCCACACTAAAACAAATGAAAACTCTTAAATCCCCTTACTGCACATGCGAAAAATCACTGATCCATGTATGGTCTGAAACGCAGTTGTCCTCGTATTTCATTGCCGGACAGCAATTCTGAGTAAACTTTGCAGTAATGCATTGTGTACAAATTAACATATCTTTAACAATGCCCTCTAAGTGAATAGCAGGCACAGTAACACCACTACAATGTGGGCCACCATCTTTATTGTTTTGGGTTAAATGGATCACATAACTGCATCACATGACAACAAATACGTCATTGTTTTCAGATATTTACAAATGTACCTACTTGGGAGAGCTTTTTTATAAAGTTCAGTTTTTCCTGTCAGAAACACCATACAGTTTGGATGGAAGGCTAAAACTTTGAGAAAAAGATGCATTTTCAAACTAAAACATTAGTGTGGAAGTGGCAGCAGTGTGTTTATTAAACTGCAAAAGGCTGCTATTTTATTAACAAAAAATTTAGTCTATGTGCTAAAAAATGAATTGGCACTCTGCTCACTGTCATCTGCTACAAACAGAGAGCGCAATGCTCATAAAGAGCTCTAAAAGGTATGAGAAGCCGGTGGTGGCTTACATTCACTTTGAAGCATGCACCATATGCAAACTAATTATTTATCTAATTAAATCATGGTTTAATAATCACACTAGGACATAATGTGATTTTAATATGTGCGCTGAATTTTTACGGAATGACATTCATACTTCTGATGGTATCGTTTTTTTGGTCATTTTTACGAGCATGAGTACAAGCACATGAGCGCAATATCGGGACATCCCTAATATTCAGTAAATATTAAACGTGTTCACTTCAAAACTATGGTCCTTTAGATGTTTCTAAGTATTTTATGAACAAGCAGTCATAACATTCTGTTAAATAGTAAGGTTCAAAGAGGTGGAAAATGGGTCGTGTGACGGTTTAAAGTGGACTTCAGGGGAAAAATCTCATTTAAATCTGCTTATGAAGATACTTACTGGTTGAGAATAATGGTGGAGGAGATCATGAATGTGAAGATACAGACGATAACAGGATACTGACGAGCAACATCCTTAAACGCATCCAAGCGCAGACCCCTCCTCACAGAGCCCACAAATGAGTCTGACATTATACCTGGCTATTCAAGAGAAAACAATACATCACAAAATATCACATCACTGAATCTACCCCTCCTAAAGAGTACAGTGATGATACTGAATCAAGGAACAAAAACTAATTTGGTACTGCCATTGTTTTGTTTTGTTTTTTGTAACATGATAGTACCATGGTAATATTGGAAGTACATTGTGAATACCATGAGACATGAATTTTAGTACCATGACTAGAGGGGACTGTTCTTTGAGGTTGTTGCTCTCAAATTGTGGAATGCTCTCCCTTTGGATTTAAGATCTGTGGTCATTTTTAAAAAGCAGCTAAAATCCCACTAGTTTATGTATTTTGTCTAATTTGTTTGTTTTGCCTTTGTTTCCTTTTCTTCCTTGTTTTTATATTGTAGATCTTAAGCACTTTGTGACATCTGTTCTAGAAAGGTGCAATAGAAATATTTAAAAAAAAAAATAATAATTAAATGACACCAATCAGAGATAAGTTTGATTTGTTTATAAGATTGATAAGCATGGATGATTGTTGGTGCAAGTTGGGCTGTAATTGCTGATCTCCTAGGATTTTCACACACAACAGCCTCTAGAATTTACTCAGAATTGTGACAAAAACATAAAACATACAGTGAGCGGCAGTTCTGTGTATGGAAACACCTTTTGATGAGAGAGGTCAACAGAGAATGGCCAGACTGGCTCAAACTGACAAAGTGTACGGTAACTTAGATAACAGCTCTGTACAATGTTGGTGAGAAGAACAGCATCTCAGAATGCTATTCTGATAATGCGTGTTGACACTGTTTCTGTAGCATGAGGGGGACCTACACAAAATTAGGCAGGTGGTTTTAATGTTATGGCTGAATGGTGTATGTCAAAGTAACATGGTATTACCATCTGATACCATAAACCTTGTGTAAAATGTCAGCTTTACACTAAGCTAAAATGCTATTTCTAGCCATTTTACATGCACGTTACCAGGCACGATCATATTTTTTTTTATCAACAATTCACATTGGATCATAATTTCTTTTTTCTAGTAAGACCTTTGATATTAGGGGATTTTTTTTTTCTTGTTAAATATTTTTGTATCGTTTTCCTGTAAAAATATCTAAAAATCTTTAAAACAAGATAAATTAGATTTAACTTCTGTTAGAAACAACACTGCATAAGATATTTTGGTTTTTCAGATAATATATTTTTAACAAGAGAAATTTGTCTAACAAACAAACAAACAGTATGCCTGTGGTAGTAACACAGTATTATTGAGGGTACCTTGAAGTACAAATATAAATACTACGGTACATTAATTTTAAGACAATGGAATACAAAAAAAAAAAAGTACACTCGATCCAGGTACTCCACTTTCCATGGTACTTCAAGATGAAGATGATGAGAGTCTGATCAACTCTGATGAAGATTTAAAAGCTGATGAAGTGAACAGTGGAGTGACAAGTTTCCATGTTGTTTATTATGAGAGTGAAATGTCAATTGAAGCGCACTATTGTTGACTAACCTGACAGATGATGATCGCACGTCAGATATGAACTCAATAGACATGTGAACACAGCTCCACAATCTTGTATTGATCATCTGGAGAATGATTCACATGATCAGATTACTGATCATTAGAGCTCAGACACTTCTCTATCGGGTTTATTATGACAACTGCAGCCTGAAAACCTGTCAAAATAAAAGTCACCCATCACGACGCCTGAACACCTGTCAAAATAAAAGTCTCCCATCACGACGCGTAAACCGAACTGACTGGCTGACCACCTTTCATAATATTATTACTGTAGTAAATAGTTACTGTGCTAGTCTTCAATACGTTTGCCATGATATATTCATTTGGAGAAAAAATTGCTTTTATAAGAGAAGTCACAATAATTTTGCAACAAGTAGGGTTAATTTACTGAATTATATTGTAAAACTCTGAAAGCATTTTCATACCTATGTTTGTATTCCTCAGGGAAAAAAGAACCTAATGCTGTATTCTGCAATGTGCTATTTTATATCTCTGTTTAATACAAGCTCATTTTATGGTAATAATATGGATGTACAAAATAAATTTGTATATACACACACAATATACATACATACATACATACATTATATATATATATATATATATATATATATATATATATATATATATATATATATATATATATATATATATATATATTAGTAATTATTTATTATATCAGTTTAATACAAGCCCATATATATATTATTTATACTGTATATATGGATAGCAATGAGTAGGTTATGGGAATGATGCTGCTATAGTATAAACAATTTAAATTGATAACAAATATATGATTTGAATACATAAATATATTTTGGATGTTTTTGGGGATAGATTGATTTATGTTAATGACCTATATCTATTCCGTTGCATTCACCAGTCCCTAACAAACCGTGGAAAAAAGCTCTGATCAAATGACGGACAATGCACTGTGCACTTACACTATTGACTTCTCCAAATCATCCATCCTCATCCTCCTTGACTTGTCTGCTGCTTTCGACACAGTGAACCACAAGATTCTCCGGTCCACCCTCTCTGACCTGGGCATCACAGGAACTGTGCTTGGATGGGTTGAATCATACCTCTTTGGCAGATCTTTCAAGGTCTCCTGGAGAGGAGAGGTGTCCAAGTCACACCAGCTGGTGTTCCTCAAGGATCAGTGCTGAACCCCTCCTCTTCTCAATATACACAACATCACTTGGACCAATCATTGAGGTGCATGGCTTTTCCTACCACTGCTATGCAGATGACAAGCAGCTGTACCTGCTGTTCCAGCCTGATGACCCCACTGTCTCAGCTCGTATCTCTGTCTGCCTCTCGGATATTTCAGCCTGGATGAAGAAACGCCACCTTCAGCTCAACCTTGCCAAGGCAGAATTCATCATGATCCCAGCCAACCAATCTGTTGACCACAACCTCACTATTCATCTAGGTTCAACTACACTAACACCAACCAGAACAGCTTGGAACATAGGAGTGGTGGTAGATGACCAGCTAAATTTTACTGCCCACATCTCATCAACCACCCGGACTTGCTGATGAGCTATTCACGTGTACAGATAACTGGTTTGAATATTTGAGCATAGAGACTCACATGTGTTTTTATCCATGTTCTCTCCCTTCATTGCTGCTTGCCTGTGGGGAAATGAAAGATCAAATATTAAAAAGATTAAAAGATCAAAAATGATTGAAAGAAAAATTACATTCCCCGTCTGTCGCTCACTTCGACGTTGTGTCGAAGAAGCGACACTAGGGGTCTCTCTTGAGTGCCGTTTGTATCCCTTATCTATGAGAAAAGGCCAATGAGAGATTGGCAGACAGAATTTGCATGTCCCTCCCCCGGACATACGGGTATAAAGGAGGAGAGATGCGTCTGTTTCAATCAGAAATTTTCTTCGGAGCCGATGTTTGTGTATGCAGCGAGCTGCGAGTCACACACTGTTCCTCTCATCTCTGTGTGATTGCTGTTGGATCTACAGCGCATTATCAGCATTTTTCTCCCTTCTCTGCACGGCAGTGCAGCTTGCCCCTGGGCGATTCGACGGCGCAGTTAAAAGAGTTATTTTTCTAAAAGAGGTATTTTCTCTTCAAGAGCAAATACGCAGCTGGCGTTGAATGTCCTTTTCAGGACGCGTCTTTATAAAGATGCCCTTCCACCCCTGTGTAGTTCCTGGATGCAATAGAGTTCTCTCCGCTTCTGACGGTCACAGGCGCTGTCTCGTGTGTCTGGGCTGCGATCACACCGAGGAACCGTTTGTGGATGGTTCATGTTCTCACTATGAGAACACGACCATGGCAACGTTGCGGTCGCGGCTTTCCTTCAACAGAAGGAACGCCACTCCAGCCGCCCCCCCGCATTGCACATTCTTCCCAGGGGATTGAGGATGACGCCGCTGGCGATGGAGGCGTTCTGGGGATGGCAGTGGGCTCGGTTTCACCGGGTACGCCCCAGCGAACCACCCGCCCCCCGGCACGCTCGTTGACTTCCGTCCGGGCTCGAGGCCTCACAGCCAGCCTGCCTATCCTCTTGAGCCCCCTGAGCTGGATGAGCTCGCTGCTCCATCGGAGAGCGGTCCGACGTCTGAGACGGATGACTCGACTGGGCTACCGCCTTCAGGCCAGCACGCCCAGACAAAGGCTGATGCCCAGATGTCCGACATGCTTGCCCGGGCCGCCGTCAGCGTGGGGTTGGACTGGAACCCTCCGACCCCCCACAGCCTTCGCGGCTGGATGATTGTTTCCTCGGGTCTGTGCACCGCTCACAGCCTTGCCCCCCACCCCCCGCGCGGTCACTCGGCAGGCAATGGCCACAGTCGTGGTTCAGGAACGTCATCTGTGGCTGAAATGTGGCGAAGTAGACAAGACACGCTTCCTCGATGTGCCTGTCTCCCAGTTCGGTCTTTTTAGCAACATCCTCAAGGACTTCGCCCAGAAGTTCTCTGCAGTGAAAAAGCAGATGGAGGCCATCTCACACATCCTGCCCCGCCACAAACCTGCTGCCTCGGGCCACACTCCGTCTGCTCGCCGAGTGCATCCTCCTGTGGCTAAGAAACGTGCAGCTCCGCCACAACCCGGGCCCAGATCTCAGCCCCTGCATCCCGTGCCCCGCAGGAAGTGCACACCCCCCCGTCTCATGGACCCGGAAGTCTCCGGAGCTGAAAAGAAGACCACTCCGTCCCTCGGTGGAGGGAAGAATCTTTTGTTGAATTTATTTCACCCCCTTCGGGCTGCGGTACCCATATTCTCAATAAAAGAGCTATTTCCTTTGTCTCTGGGTCACCTGGCCCACAAATGCCATTCTCACTGCACTCTGCCACCACACCTCAACAGTCCCAATATGCTGGACGCAGACCTCTCGCCTTCAGCCCCACGACTGTTCCACGGCCGGCCAGTTCTGACGAGTCCAGAGGACACCTCCACGGGACCTCCTACTCAGTCACTAACCCACCCCCCTGCCGGGTGTGCGGAGCAAGGTAAATGCTTTGAGTCTTTTCTCAGCACCAGAGCCTCGGGATGCACCCTTGCCTCCCGACACCACATTACCTTTTCCGCCCTGCTGCAAGGCCCCGCCGGGTATGTCAAAAATAACCGTCCCCTTAGTGCCCCTAGCTCGGAGTTTGGACATGTGGCTCTCACTTCCCAATCCATCATGCTGGCTGGCCAGGACCATTCCACTCGGTTATGCAATACAGTTTAGGCAATTCAATTAGACGAACATGCCAAATCCCTGCACGCGGAAATCGCGACTCTCTTACTACAAAGATGCAATAGATCCTGTCCCTCCAACCGAGATGAAGAAGGGTTTCTACAGCCCTTACTTCATCATACCCAAGAAAGGTGGCAGCTTACAACCGATCTAGGACTTGCGAGTTTTCAACAGGGCCTTGCACAAACTCCCGTTCAAAATGCTCACGCAAAAACACATTTTAACTTGCGTCTGGCATCTGGATTGGTTCGCAGCGGTAGACCTGAAGGACATGTACTTCCATGTCTCAATATTGCCTCGACATCAACCCTTCCTACGGTTTTCATTTGACGGCCAGGCGTATCAGTACAAGGTTCTCCCCTTCGGCATGTCCCTGTACCCTCGCCTCTTTACGAAGGTCGCAGAGGCAGCCCTTGCCCTGCTTTGGGAAGCCGGCATTACCTCGATGACTGGCTCATTCTGGCCCACTCCCGAGAGTTACTACAAATGCACTGGCACACAGCTGGCCCACGGGGTTGCACATGTACGCATTTCCCCAAGTGAGCCTTCTTGCACAGGTGCTGTGCAAGGTCAGGGAGGATGAGGAACATGTCACTCTAGTGGCCCCCTGTTGGCCCTCTCGGACTTGGTTCTCAGATCTCGTACTCCTCGCGAGAGCTGGGGCATATGGCGTCCTCCGCAGCGGATTCCCATGAGGAAGGACCTTCTTTCTCAGGGATGGGGCATGCTCTGGCATCCACACCCAGACCTCTGGAACCTCCACATCTGGAGGTTAAATCCCTCCCGGCCAAGCCTGTTCCCCTCCTAGGATCTCTCAGTGGTCCTCTCGGGCTTTCAAAGACCCCCCTTCGAGCCGCTAGAATCAGTCGGACTCAGGGCCCTCTCCCTGAAGACAGCCCTCCTGATCGTGCTCAACTCCATCAAGAGGGTCGGGGATCTGCAAGCGTTCTCTGTCAGCGACACTTGCCTGGACTTCAGTCCGGCAGACACTCCAGTGATCCTAAGACCGCGACCGGACTTCGTGCCCAAGGTTCCTACCACCCCCTTCAGAGACCAGGTAGTGAACCTGCAAGCGCTGCCCTGGGAGGAGGCAGGCCCAGCCCCTTCATTGCTGTGTCCGGTATGTGCTTTGTGTATCTACTTGGACCGCACGCAGTGTTTTAGACGTTCTGAGCAGCTCTTTGTCTGCTTTGGCGGACAGCTGAAAGGGAACGCTGTCTCCAAACAGAGGCTTTCCCACAGGGTAGTGGACACCATTACATCGGCCTATCACACCCAAGCCGTGCCCCCCCTTGCAGGTCCGAGCACAATCAACAAGAAGGGTTGTGTCCTCATGGGCACTGGCCAGGGGCACCTACCTGGCAGACATATGCAGAGCAGCGGGTTGGGCAACACCCAATACCTTTGCAAGATTTTACAATCTCAGGGTTGAGTCGGTTTCGTACCGTGTTTTCTCAGGTCCGAGCCGGCAGAACTCGGTAACGCGCTGACAAACTGACCGGGTGGTTCGCTTGCACCTAGCGCTCTTTCACTCGGTCGAGGTAAAATCGTGCGCTCTTACCCCAGGAGATCCCAATAACTGGGCTCCCTGGATGACTCCTCCCTAGCCCTCTGGGTCCGTAATTCAGCAGAGGAATTCACCGAACAAATCCAATGCGGGTACTCAATCTACACTGTACTGGAATAGGTGCTCCACAGGTCAGGCCTCCTACATGGACTTCTCCCTGTGTGTATATTCCACGGTACGGTCCCCTTGCGAGCAGACCCATATCTCCCTTGGGCAGTCCTCACGGACCCCCGGTCACCGTATCTGTAGCAACTCCTCTCCTCCCAATGAGGCAGGATCTACCACCACACCACTTTCCACATGTGACCTAAAAGCCCATGTGATGTATTTCACCACTCTTACCTCCCCCAGCTTGGGCAGGTGTGGTCTCCACAGGGTCTTTTCCCCCTGAAAGAATAGGAAACTGTGAAAGATCGCCTTCCCTGATGCATATGAGGGCCCCAGCCGCTTTAGCTCTATGTGAGAAACATCAAGAGAGAAAAGGCACGGCTGGCATGGCCTGCTCCCATGCTTGGCAGTGTCGCCTTGTTCCCCCCCTGTACGGGGGTAAAGAACCAGAAGGCTCTGATAATCAAGACCAAGCACAGGAACAGACTCAAATTGGAGAAAAGCCTGATAACTGCTGTTGCCACACTGTCCCCAAGACTGACAAAGCTTATGAGTGAGAGACAGGGTCAAGTTTCTCATTGATTGGTGAATTGATTAGACATGTGTCGTACACAAGTCTATACATATGGGTCATATTGAGAGTTGGGTGCTACTATGTGTATAAAATTTTATCTTTGTTTTTGTATATCTGGTCTGGACTCTTGAAGACTAATAAATGTACAAGTATTGTTATAGTTATACATTATCATTATTCACAGGTAAATGACAGACAGACAAATAATATTGATATTAAACCTAATTTAGTAAAATTTACTCCTAATCTAGGAATCACACCGGTCACACACACATAAAAGTTTGGGAACCACTGCACAAAGGCATCAAGTGTAGGGAGCCAAGATGGCAGTGAGATAAGTGGAGGTGTTTCAAGAGTCGTCAGGAAACTTTGAGGCTGGATGATATTACAACCAATATAGTTTAAGTTCTTAGTATCAATGAACATGTAAGTAATATTTTGTGGTAAATCAAGTACATTTTGAGCTGAATTTATAGGCAGAAGAAAAGTAAAACAAGCTCCCATCATTACTGTGTCAGTGCTTACACCAAAGTTAAAAATGGAGCCTGTTCAAAGTGCACATGATATCGACAGTACCTTGTCTTCTGTGGACTTAAATGCATCGAAGAGTGCAGAGGCAATATACAACCGGTTTGATTCACACGATTTGAGTGATGTCTCTGCTACTCCTCTACCTGATGCTCCTTTGAAACTCCATCCGAAAAAGAACAAATGAGAAAACAGGGAGAGCAGTGATGGAGGCGTTCTGGGGATGGCAGTGGGCTCGGTTTCGCCGGGTACGCCCCAGCGAACCACCCGCCCCCCGGCACGCTCGTTGACTTCTGTCCGGGCTCAACAGCGGCTCGCCTCACAGCCAGCCTGCCTATCCTCTTGAGCCCCCCGAGCTGGATGAGCTCGCTGCTGCATCGGAGAGCGGTCCGACATCTGACGCGCATGACTCAAACTTTCCGGCAGGTACGACAACATGTTTCAGAAAATTTCAACAATTGAAACGACAACTGCTGTTACAGCAAAACAAATTGAGAATTTGTCTTCTACCATACACCAGCTTCTTACTGAGGTAACCATGCACAAGGAGGCACTGAAAGTCATGTCTGCTGAGATTGGATCTTAAAAAGGTGAATAAAATACTAAAATAAGAGGTAGGAGACTGTAAGCAGTACAGTTGGAGGTGGACATTAAAGCTACATGAGGTGAAGGAGAAGGATGGTGAAAATGTCCGAAGTGTAGTAATCGATATCCTTAGCAACATTGTACCTGGCATCAGTGGCAGAATGGAGGAGGCAGTGGATATCGGCCATCGTCTCTGCCCGAGAAGAAAGGATGGTGCACACATATCCATAATTACTCTTCATCGTCTCCACAATGTGGCAAGCTGTCAGAAGTTGTAGGTTTCTTCTTGACAACAAGTTGCGATTCAGAGTGGCCTTATCCCAGAGGACAGGGCCGCAAGAGAAAAATGTTGGCCCTTAGTCAAGAAAGCCAGGGATGAGGGAAATAAAGTCTCTTTCCGGGGATCGCTTGTGCTGATCGATGGGAAAAGATCTGACTATGGTGTGAAGTAGGGTGGTCATGCAACTTTCTTCTTTTCTTCTCCATGTACAAAGGTATTCAGCTACTTTACTTTATACTTGATTAGACCAGTAAATTGTGGCCTGCTGCAGTGTGTAGTGCCAAACTCAGCCCTGAAATTAAGACTCATGTTTCGGATTTTAGTTAATTATTGATGGCTTTTCAATACCTTTAGGCAGTTCTTTTAAATATGTTTTTATAATGACAAATATTTTGTCATATTTAAAATATGGTTATTTAGGTTCAAGATTATGATCCAGACCATTTTGTTCATTGGTTCATGATTTATTTTGGTTGTATATCACTCTTCTTTCTAAGGTAGAGCTGACTTACAGTATTTCAGTTGTTGGGAATATACACTTTTTTTCCTTAAGTTATGGACATTAGGTTTAGTGAATTCTCTGTTAAGTCTTTAAATGTAAGGGGTATGCATGATGTGGTAAAGAAGAAAGCAATTTTTTTATTTTATTAAACTGATTGAATTTTTCTTCAGGTAACACGTTCTTGTGATTTGGATGTTAAATTCTGGAAAAGTCAATGGGGAATCCAATTAACTGTAGCCATGTTTCTAATCACTCTACTGGGGTTTCTTTTACACAAATTTAAGGGGCAAATTCTGGAGGTTATGCCTTCAAATGAAGGTAGATGAATCATTATGTCGCTTAAACAAGATAATTCCATTTTTATTATTTGTAATGTGTATGGCTGTAATTCCTATTCTGCTAACAAAGCACATTTTCCTCAAATTACTTCCAAATTGAAGGAAGTTCATTATAAATACCCATGTTATTTTGGATGACATGCTAGGCAGATTTCCCCCTGGGAGCAATGAAGGTCTGCAATAATAATGTCTTCTCAGTATGTTCTGATCTCACCCTCACAGATTCATTGCATTTTTATTTTGATGAAACACAGGAGTTCACATGGTTTAATGGTAAAATGTCTTTCATATCTAGAACTGACCTTTTTTTAGTTTGTTCCTCAGCTTTTCAATTTGTTAAAGATGTATCTCATTCATGTACCCCCCTTTCGGATTATAAACAAATATTTTTAAAATTGGGTTATAAAAAGTTATACTGATGAAAGTCCAAGATCATGTGGCTATTGGAAATTTGTTTCAAAGTGTATTTATTGATTTTTTACAACTTAAATCACACTTAATCCCCCAACCCTCACCGTCAGATCACCAGAGTAGCATCCATACTGTCCATTAATTCAGATAAGAATTGCAAGTAAAAGAACCAAGCATACATATGTATATAACTACATAACATCAGCCTTCTGACGAAAAATAAAAAGATACAAATACACGCACTCGGAGAGGGACACATTTTCTTTAAAAAAAACAAAAACATAAATAATAAAAAAAAATAATACAAAATAAATAAAAAATAATGGGGCATTATTTAAATAGACTTAACATAGTCAATAAAAGGGCGCCACATCTTAATTTTTTTTTCCAATCCTCTTAACGAATACCTTATTTTTTCAAGGCAGAAACAAGACATCATATCTCTAATCCATTGGGTATGAGTTGGTGGAAAGGGATCTTTCCACTTTAATAGTATTGCTGTACGTGCTAACAAAAAAGAGAAAGGACTTTACACATTGATGCTGACATCAATGACTCCTCTGGAGCAACTCCGAATAATGCCACCAGAGATTCAGGCTCTAATCTGAGCTGAAGAACCGCTGAAAAGGTGTCAAATATCAATTGCCAGTAATGCTCTAATTTAGGGCATGTACAAAACATGTGAATTAACGATCCCTCAGTACATTGACATCTATTGCACATGGGGCTAGTACCAGGAAACATTTGAGCTAGTTTAACTTTGGATATATGAGCTCTGTGTACTACTTTAAACTGTATAAGTGAATGCCGAGCACACATTGACGATGAGTGGACCTGTTTAAGAACACAGTTCCATGTACCTTCAGAGAGTGGCCTGTCTTCCCAAGCTCTCTTAATGTTATCTAGAGAGGAAGATGCCAGATTAGTCATTAAGTTATAAATAATGGAAATTGAGCCATTGGCTAATATGTTACATGAAAGGAAACTATTCAAAGGATTTTCGGAAGGTGGAAAGTCTAATACAAATGACTTAACGGAATGTCTCACTTGCAAGACTCTAAAGAAATCTGGCTTTGTAAGACCAAAATGTAATCCTAACTGTTCAAAAGAAGCAAATAAATAGTCAATAAATAAATCTTTGAAACATTTTATCCCCTTATCAGACCAACTCTTAAATGATCTTTTCTGCATTGAAGGCAAAAAGAAATGATTTTGAGCAACTGGGTAAAGAAGAGAAGGATCCTGTAAACCAAATGATTTCCTGAATTGGGTCCAAATCCTCAACAAGTGTTTCACCACTGGGCAGTCAACCGGAGTGTAAAACATTAACTGCAATTTAGTTGCAAGTGCTGGAAGGGAAATGTGCTTATAAGCATTTATTTCCATGTCCACCCAAGACGGTTTATTGGGTAAAAGGTAATAATGCCATCAAAACAGTGTATTTCGTATGTTAGCTGCCCAGGAGTAAAACTTAAAATTAGGTAAGGACATACCACCATTGCATCTAGACCTCTGAAGGTACACTTTACGTAGGCAGGGGTGCTTACCATTGCAAATGAAAGTAGAGATAACAGAGTCCAAAGATCCAAAAAATGACAAAGGAATGATTAAAGGTAAACATTGAAAAATATATTTTAGGGAGCACCACCATTTTAATGCAGTTAATACGCCCAATAAGAGATATCTTTAAAGGGGAACATTTAGAAAGAGCTTTCTTAATCAGTTCAAGAAGCATGCCAAACTTTTGTTTTGTTTAAAAAGATGCTTATGATGGCAATTGATACAGACCCCAAGATAAGAAAATTTCTTTTTAACTAATTTCAATGGTATACTGGAAAACTGTAGTTATGCGTTTACCTTGTTAATCGAGAACAATTCACTCAATTCATTGTGCAGATTATCTGCTGACTCTCGCATAGGGCGATTGCTAAAGGCTCAATAGCTAGAGTGAATAATAATGGACTTAGTGGACAGCCCTGTTGAGTAACTTGTCCGCAGTACAAGTTAAATGGTTTAGAGTGCAGACCATTGGTCAGGACTACTGCAGAGGGAGCACTATAAAGTAAATTAATCCACGAGAGAAATACTGCACCAAATCTAAATTTTTCCAAAACTAAAAAAGGTACTCCCACTCCACCCTGTCAAATGCCATCTCGGCATCCAAAGAAACAACACATTCTGGAATGGCCTGATGTCTCAACATCCACATAAAGTAAAAAAAATGATTGACGATTCTTTATAAACCCTGTTTGATCAGGGGAAATGATAGTGGGGAGAATGTCAAGTCAAGTCAATTTTATTTGTATAGCGCCTTTCACAACACACATCGCTTCAAAGCAGCTTTACAGAAGTTCAGCATTAACAGACGATAAAAATGTAATGTCTATAAAGTCGATAAATCATCATCATTGTGCAGGGCTCCAAACTGCGACTAAAAAATGGTCGCATTTGCGACCAAATAAATTTATTTGCGAGTGTAATTTCTGTCAAGGTCGCCATTGGCGACAGTAAAAATGTACTCCCTTTGATTTTAAAATTTGCATTACATTTCCCGAAATACATTACAAAAGTTTATATCAAAGAAATAGCTGGGAAAACGGAGTTCATTGCAGGAACTAACCATTTCAAAAAAGAGACTGTGAGAAAACACGGTGACAGTAACAAGCATAAAAAATGCACGTGATCACATAATTGCGAAGAATGCTCCACAGACTACACTGTTAGCACGTGCAGTTTTTCTTGCATGCGAGCTGCGGGACGAAAAGGAATGGAAGGAGTTAAAAATGAAAATATTTGGCGCCTGTTTTTCCCCCTATAGGAGCCAGTGGCTCCTTAATTGATTTTTTGTTTGGAGCCCTGTTGTGGAATTAGATAAGATATGATTCTTTATCGTGTTTAAAAATAATTAAATAATAATTGTATTAATAACCCCAGTGAGCAAGCCGAAGGCGACTGTGGCAAGGAACACAAAACTCCAAAAGATGATGGTTAATGGAGAAAAATAACCTTGGGAGAAACCAGACTCACTGTGGGGGGCCAGTTCCCCTCTGGCTAACACCATGAATAATGTAAATAAGAATTATTTATAGTTAAAAAACATGATTTAAAAAATTATTAAACTTATTAAGTGTTAAGGGTCAGTATTTAGACAGTGATTGTGTTTGAACTGCAAGATTA
This sequence comes from Moxostoma hubbsi, assembly GCA_032164185.1. Taxonomy (NCBI): domain Eukaryota; kingdom Metazoa; phylum Chordata; class Actinopteri; order Cypriniformes; family Catostomidae; genus Moxostoma; species Moxostoma hubbsi. The sequence goes on along the minus strand of JAVLUX010000031.1, from coordinate 4,632,428 downwards.
GTGACCAGTGTCTTTGAAGTCCATCCTTGATTAAATTCCAGAAGTTCACTTAGATGCAATTGTCCTTGTTTGGCTGATGAAGGCTTTTGTTGGCAATAGTTAGTCTATGTATCCCATTTCAAGATTGTAGTCCATGGTGATGGGGCATCTGAAGTCTCCGTGAGAGGCTGGATACAAACTGGAGCTGACGAACGCTATTTACCTCGGGACTGGCGTCCCGAGATAACAGCAGAAAAGCAGATGGGAAATAATTAGCATAGCTGATGTTCATAATATTAATGCATTATAACTGATTCAGCAGTAGTATAAAAAGTAAGCATTATGTGAATGCTTGGTTAAAGAGATGCGTCTTTAATCTAGTTTTAAACTGGGACAGCGAGTCTGAGCCTCGAACAATATCAGGAAGGCTATTCCAGAGTTTAGGAGCTAAATGTGAGAACGCCCTACCTCCATTAGTGGACTTAGATATCCTAGGTATGACCAGAAGCCTCGAATTTAGTGATCTTAAAGAGCACGATGGATTGTATGGCGATAGAAGATCCGTTAAATACACAGGAGCTAAACCATTTAGGGCTTTATAGGTCAGTAGTAATGCTTTGTAATTGATACGGAACTTAATAGGTAGCCAGTGTAGAGATGATAAAATCGGTGTTATATGATCATATTTTCTTGACCTAGTAAGAACTCTAGCGGCTGCATTTTGGACTAACTGTAGCTTGTTTATTGAGGATGCAGGGCAACCAGCTAATAAAGCATTACAGTAATCTAGTCTCGAGGTCATGAGTGCATGAACTAACTTTTCTGCATCAGAAACAGATAGCATGTTACGTAGCTTAGCAATGTTTCTAAGGTGGAAAAAGGCTGTTCTCGTAACAGATGAAATATGATTTTCGAAAGTCAAGTTGCGGTCTAGTATAACACCCAGGTCTTTTACTGTAGTGGATAATGTAACAGGACATCCTTCTAAATTAAAGTTGTATTGTAAGGGATTTTGTGGGTAGTTTTTTGGACCAATAAGTAATACCTCCGTTTTATCGTAATTTAATAACAGGAAATTACGCGTCATCCAGCATTTTATATCTTTAAGACACTCTGTCAAGTTAGATAAGTTAGTGTTTTCATCTGGTCGTGATGAGATATATAATTGAGTGTCATCAGCATAACAGTGGAAATTAATTCCATGTTTTCTTATAATTTTACCAAGTGGCAGCATATATATTGAGAATAATAGAGGGCCTAACACAGATCCTTGTGGCACTCCATAGTCTACTGACGTTATCTTCGATTTTTTTCCCCATTTAAACAGACAAAATGGTAACGGTCTGATAAGTACGATCTAAACCAGCTTAATGCCTGTCCCTGAACACCAGTGTAGTTTTGTAGTCGATCCAAGAGTATTTTATGATCTATAGTGTCGAACGCAGCGCTAAGATCGAGTAGAACTAATATTGAGATGCAGCCTTGGTCAGAAGCTAAAAGTAAATCATTTGTAATTTTAACTAGCGCAGTTTCTGTGCTATGATGCGGTCTGAATCCTGACTGAAATTTTTCACAGATATCATTTTCTTGCAAGAAAGAGCACAATTGAGCGGACACAACTTTTTCTAATATTTTAGACATAAATGGAAGATTTGAGATGGGTCTGTAATTTGCTAGGTTATTTGGATCTAATTGTGGTTTCTTAATGAGAGGTTTTATAACTGCCAGCTTAAATATTCTTGGAACATGACCTAAAAATAAAGACGAGTTAATAATATTGAGAAGAGGCTCTTCCACTACAGGTAACACTTCTTTCAGTAATTTAGTGGGTATTGGATCTAGTAAACATGTTGTTGTTTTAGATGCAATGATAAGTTTATTTAGCTCTTCCTGTCCTATAGTTGTAAAGCGGTGTAGTTGTTCTTGAGGGGCGATAATTGAGGCTGAATCATAAGACACCATAAAAGATTGTACATTAACAATTGTGTTTACAATTGTGTTTCTGAAGTTTTCTATTTTCTCAGTGAAGAAATTCATAAAATCATTACTACTAAACTGTAACGGAATATTTTGCTCAGGTGATCTCTGTTTATTTGTTAGTCTAGCCACGGTGTTAAATAAGAACCTTGGATTATTTTGGTTATTTTCTATTAGTTTGCAGAGGTGCTCAGCCCTGGCTGTTTTTAGAGCCTTTTTGTAACGTGACATACTGTCTTTCCATGCGATTCTAAAGACCTCCAAATTAGTTTGTTTCCATTTACGCTCCAAGTTACGAGTTTCTCTCTTGATAGCATGCGTAGCACTGTTGTACCATGGTGCTCTAGTTTTTTCTCTAAACTTTTTTAATCTAATTGGTGCAACAATTTCTAATGTACCAGATAAAATGGTGCTCAAACTGCTAGTCATTTCCTCTAGTTCATCTGTTTGTTTGGGTTCACTGAGCAGCTGAGATAGATCAGGTAAGCTATTTGAGAATCTATATATTGTGGTTGGAAGGATTGTTCTGCTTGGTCGATAACGTGGCGCAATATGACAGATTTCAGTGGTACATAGTATGCAAGTTACCATGTAATGATCAGTGACATCATCATTTTGCGGTATAATATCTATATCGGTTGGATTGGTTCCATATGATATAATTAAATCTAGCGTATGATTTAGGCGATGAGTGGGACCACTGACGTTTTGCGTGACCCCGAAGGTGTATAACAAATCTGTAAACGCAGCCCCTAACGCATCATTTGTGTTATCTACGTGTATGTTAAAATCTCCAACAATTATTGCTTTATCGACATTGAACAATAGATCTGATAGAAAGTCTGCAAACTCTTTTAGGAAATCAGCGTAAGGCCCTGGAGGTCTATATACGGTAGCCAAGGCTAGAGATAATAGGGATTTTTTTCTTACATCTGAGAGTGTAACATTTAGCACAAGTACTTCAAACGAATTAAACCTGTGACCTATTTTCTGAGTAACATTAAGAATATCTCTATAGATTGTTGCAACACTGCCGCCACGACCAATCAGACGGGGCTCATGCTTATAACAGTATCCTGGCGGAGTAGACTCATTTAGACCGAAATAATAATTTGGTTTAAGCCAGGTTTCAGTAAGGCAAAATACATCAAAACTATTATCTGAGACCATTTCATTTACAATAACCGCCTTAGGTGTGAGCGATCTAATGTTTAGAAGACCTAGCTTTAGAAATTGTTTTTGTTCACTGATATTGAGATTTTCTGGTTTAATTACAATTAGATTTTTCCTAGATCCTACAGTAGATGTATTGTTTGGCTTTACTAAACGAGGAATAGACACAGTTTCTATATAATGTTCTACATTGGTACTTATATCAATTAAGTTGGGACAGCAAATACTGTGATTTGGATTTTGACTTACTAGTCATATGGTGTGTAGCGTCTTGGAGATGTTGTCCGACAGAACAGCCGCTCCGACTCTGCTGGGGTGAAGGCCATCAGCACGGAAGAGCCTAGGTCGCTCCCAAAACAGATTCCAATTATTAACAAAGAGCAGTCTCTGTTCATTACACCATGACATTAACCATTCATTTAGAGCAAATAATCTACTGAACCTTTCTTGTCCTAGTCGGTACGTGGGAAGCGGTCCAGACACGACGATCGTTGTTTCTGGCAAAGTGCTGCGTACCGTCTCGATCAGGCTCCTGTAGTTCTTCTTCAGTACCTCCGTCTTCCGCAGCCTGGTGTCGTTCGTTCCCACGTGCAGCATGACAGCTCCGACGCGCTCGTCACCATTCAGGATCTCGGGAACCTGCGTAGAGACATCAAGAACACGAGCACCAGGAAAGCAGTGAGTGCGCACCTTACCTTTGCCAGAGATAGCGCGGACATGACGGACGGTGGAATCGCCGATGATCACGGCGTCGTCGCGCTCCGACTCGCGAAGAGGTGAGAAGCGGTTCCGGGTGGAGATCTCGAAAGCCGGGAGGGGCGGGGAGGTCCTTGGTCTGGTCCTGGCTCGCGTCTTCCGCCGTGGAATCACCCAGGGTCCGTGGTGATGTGTCGGTGCCGGAGTGAATGAAGCCAGGGATGATCGCGTCCTGGTTGCTCGGGACCTGTGCAGAGAAACACACGGAGTAGACGAGGTCGGAGTCAAAAAATTATTAACCACTGACCTGTGAGCATCGGCGCGTGATGTTTCAAGCGCGGACCGCCGATCTCGCAGCTCGGCCTGTCTCTCTAGCAGGTCGTGGATCTGCCTCTCAACGGATTCGAGCTCCAACTGCACCGAATGTAGTTCAAAGGTGTCTTCACCTGCACACAGAGGTAGCGTTAGACACACATCCGCTATATTCGCCATTATAGCAGATGTGCTATAATGGCGAATTATAGCTTTCAGTTATACAGGTGTAAGTAAGATGATCGATAGGCGAGAGACCACGCGTGCAGTGCTAGCGGGCTAAGACTAGTAGCGGAAGTTCGGAAAGTTGGATAAAAGTAGCGATATCAAAGAAATCTGATTGTTTTTTATAAAGAGTAGTATCGGAGATATGTTCACACGTTTGTAAAGTTTAAAATTTAGGTTTATGAACAAATGTGAAAGAAGAAAATCAAGGATTGGGGATCAATTCGACGGAGTTATCCCAGTAAGCTTTTTACATGTCTGTCTCCGACATGTGCAGCCAATTATTTAAAAACGCATTTAATTTTCTCAGGGCTGGTCCAAAGACAGCACAGGGAAACGAAACCTTGTATTCAAGTCTTGAGGCAAGCACCTTCGCTATTGAGCAAAGAAATCGGCCTATATGACGCACAATCTAAAAGGGTTTTTATCCTTTTTAAGTAATAAAGAGATACAAGCTTGATTTAGCGTTGGGTTAAGAGCCCCAGTCTTAAAAAGGAGCAAGCTGTACAGAGAATTTTTTAAAGAACTCTGACGGGAAACCGACAGGTCCTGGAGATTTACCAGATTATAGGGAAGAGATTCATTCTGAGAAATCGGCAATTCTAAAAGGTTCCGAACATCAGAAGATAAAGAGGGGACATTTTAGTTGGCTGAGAAAGTCTTCAATATCCCCCGCGGAGAGGAATCAGATGTGTACAAAGCTGATTAGCCAATACTTTCCCGGATTTCTCCCCACTTTCATAAAAAACACTCCTAATTCTCCTCAGAAGGCCCTCAATCTCATTGGTTGAAAGCAAGTCAAGCTCTGACTTCAGTTTAAGCTCGGACTTCGTGGGAAACCTAGCATGTTGTTCATCCAAACTAGAAATCTCATTAGAGAGAAAAATTTGATTTTCCTTAGAAAGCTTTCTTTTATTAGCGTCATATGAAATAACTTGGCCTCTTATTTATGCTTTAAGGGCCTTCCATCTAGGAGAAGGCAGGTTTAGAAAGGTCAGGTCAAGAACAAGAGGAGCATGGTCCGATATAATAATACTTGGATATGCACAAGACCGAACTCTAGGAATTAGACTGTTATCCAGAACAAAGTAATCAATCCGAGAGTAAGAGTGATGTACGTTTGAAAAAAAAAGAATATTCTCTTTTTTGGGGATATAAAAGTCACCATACATCTGATAGACCATATTCCAAAAAATAATTGTTTAGATAAATGGAGGATTTGCTTACAATACTTTGCTTAGATGATGAACGGTCCATCACTGGGTCAAGGTAACAGTTGAAGTCTCCCCCAAGTATAAGAGAATGGGAATTTAGGTCAGGAATCAGAGAGAGAGTATGTTTGAAAAAACTGACATCATCAAAATTAGGGGCATACAAATTAGCTAAAGTTAGATTCTTGTTGCATAGCAACAACAATTATATAACGCCCATTCTTACCAGATATAATATCATTTGGTACAAAAGGTACATCCTTATTAATCAAAATAGCCACACCTTCCTTGCCTGGAAAGAAGAATGAAATTCTTCTTCCAAACACGATTGAGATGAATTTGATCCGCGCTGCTTAAATGGGTTTCTTGCAAAAAAGCAACCTCTGCTTTAAGCTGTCGAAGATTTCTGCAAGAACTCTGTTTCTCTTCACCAAATGATTTAAGCCCTTGACATTCCAACACAAAAATCTTAACTCTCTACCCATTAGAGTACATATCAGAGGATTGTGATAGGAGAATGAAAACAAAAACAATTATAAATTCAGCATGATGCCACCCCATAAGAAACCCCAACCCCCAACATTCAAAGAACATTACCTTAACAGCAAAATTACCTTCTAAGACAAAAACTAGGTGTTCTGCACACTTCCTTATTATTTAACTTTATCCTACACAATCCTCAATCCCTTAAAACCAAAATTGTAAAGCTCTTTCATCACCCCCCGATATTGAGTGCGCTGCTCCAGAACTTCTGGACTGTAATCATTGTAGATGGCAATCAGTTTACCACGGTACTCTTCTCTTACGGGCCTCTCTTATCACCACATCCTTAATCTGATACCGATGAAAACTAACTATTACCGCTCTCGGCTTCCCTCCCTGTTTCGGCTTAGATGTCAGAGCCTGATGAGCCCTGTCAAGTTCCGGAGGAGACAGAAGAATCTGCTTGCCCATAATTTCCGACAGTATCGCGGAAAAGAACACTGAGGGCTGAGGATCCTCAATGGATTCTGGCCCTCTAAATCCACTGTTTTGGCCTTGAGCTTAGCATAATTCTCAGTAAGTTCAGCACATACTGCTTCCAGAGAGTGGATACGATATTCGTGGTCCATCGTCTGACACCGCAGTTTGGACGAGGTCAAGTTTTGCCTCAACAGATGACAAAGCAGTTTTGAAATCTGCAGAGGCCGACATGCTAACCTCGCCATGAGCCGCAGGCGCATCGTCTTTAGCAGTGTTATCTCTCTTCGCTTCGCTACCTGTTATTGATAACGATGTCAAAGCTTTCTGTGATTCTAGTTTGACAATTAACGAAATTCTAACAGCGGTTTGTTCAATGATGAGAAGGAAATCTCCAGGCCTCTATGGATTATCCGCTGATTTTGTTCATTTATTTATGTTTGAGGTATCAGAAAGTGTTGTGTTTTTATTTATTTGAGTTAAAGAGCTATTATCATTAAGTATTATCCACTACATAACTTGGAAGGCATTTCTATTTTTGAAAGGAAAATTAAAATCTCCCAGTTGGCTGATGACGGCACTCTTTTTTTAAAGGATAAGAGCCGTAAGGGAATGTCTCAGTTACGTACGTAACCTTGGTTCACTGAGACGTTCTCTTAAGACTCCTTAAACTTGACATTCGATATGGGGAACTACACACCGCACTACACGACACAAACGTCCATAGAGGAAACATGACACTGCAGGATGGTGACCAACATGAGTATGCCGCAAGTGTTGGCCAGGAGGGGAACACTCAGAATGGATATAGTTATATAGTCATTAATCCCTACACAAACTCAGTCGAGAAGGAAGTTTTATTTATAATGAAAGTGTTTGTGACTTTATGGGAAATTACAATGGCCTGAATGCAGGAGGTTGTGTAAAATGAAGGGGAGCCCGAACTTAAAATGAGGAGCATAAGTATATGTTTGGCCAATGAAAAGGCAAGCACTCTAAACAGAGAGGACTTGTGGAGAGAGATACGTTACGTCTAGGTTGTAAAACCTTGCAAATGTGATTTGAGAAGTCCTTCCTGCTGCAAAACATATTGTCTTGTAAAGACACACCATTTGTCCATGCTCATGAGGAGGCCATGCCTCTAGTTGAGTGTGCTTTAACACCAATTGGGCAAAACCCTGCGACTCTAGACTAAAACTAGACTAAAATGACGAGACTTTTAGTCGACTAAAACTTGACTAACAAAAAAAGATATGTGAATGACTAAATATGACTAAAACTAACAAGGACATTTGGCATAAGACTAAGACTAAATTAAAAATAGGTGACAAAATTAACACTAGACCACCTCCAGAAATGAATTGTCGATTAACAGTGCATGTTAATCACTGACCCGTTTTACTGAGGCCAGAGCCAGCAGTTATGCAATCTTAATAGAGAGCATGCACAAATCAATCAATCGAGTCCAAAAGCTCGAAGGGGGGCCCTGCAAGCACTTTAAGGAAAAAAGTTAGGTCGCAAGTTGGGACTGTAGCTGGCCAAGGTGGATTTAACCGTCTTGCTCCTTTAAGAAACTTTATGATTAAATCATTAAAGCCGAAGAGGCCTGTTGGAGACACTGGATCATCCAACACACATTTCTGTGAGGGTCAGACAGATGTGTCAATCCAGAACAACCAGGTTGCTCATTGACTTGCCAATGGCCTGTGCAGTGACTTTCGCAGCACGCAGCGCTAAGTCCGTAGTGGTGCGGAGTTCTTTGTGTGTTTCTGGATTGCAGCCTTGCTCGTCTATTTTCTTGAGGTGCTTGGCTTGAAAAACCTGGAGCACTACCATCATGTGCTGAACCAGCTTGGCCTGCCGCTGAGTATACTCTTCCAGCCAATGCAGACGTTAGTCACTGGGGGAAGCAGCGGAAGTGTCACCACTCATCTGATGCAGTGAGCGACATGACATCGTCATCATTCCCAACATCAGAACTGCTGAACGAAAGGGCCAGAGCTCATCATGCACATGTTGTATTGGCAAAGACACGTTACATGGAGATTGTGGGGCTCACGGTGCATGTGCCGCCACAAGGTACACATAAGATTCATCCTGCTCGACTTCACGAGCGAAGCATCTTGAACACTCGCAGTAAGGGCAGTCTGGCAGTCAGCTGACTCTGCGTGGCCGCAGCCCAGACAGTGAATGCAGCTTTCATGTTGATGGCGGGATGTGTCCCTCGCTCAAGGAACACTTACTGAACGAAAACTTTAAAAATATGCAAACACATAAGCAAACACATTGAAATTGCCAATAAACTGAAGATTTCATATAAATATGTACACTACAGTCTTAAAGACAAAGGACAACTGGCTCTAACAAGGACAGAGAGAGATGTGGAAGGCCAGATGTACAACTTAACAAGAGGATAAGTACAACAGAGTCTCTAGTTTGAGAAATAGACACATCACATGTCCAGAGCTGACAGCTTCATTGAATTCTACCTGCTCAACACCATTTTCATGTACAACAGTAAAGAGAAGACTCAGGGGTGCCTCTTTTGAAACAGAAAAATAAAAATAAAAGGCTAGAGTGGGCAAAGAAACACAGACATTGGACAACAGATAATTGGAAAAGAGTGTTATGATCTTAACCCCATTAAGCTTCTGTGGGATCAGCCAGACTGTAAGGTGCGTGAGAAGTGCCTGACAAGACAGCCACATCTATGGCAAGTGCTACAAGAAGTGTGGGGTGAAATATCACCTGAGTAACTGGACAAACTGACAACTAGATTGCCGAGGATCTGCAAAGCTGTCATTGCTGCATGTGGAGGATTTATTGATGAGAACTCTTTGAAGTAGACTGCATTTTTTACAAATTGTAATAGTAATTGTTCACGCTATTAATGTCCTGACTATACATTGTGATCAGTTGAATGCCACTTTGGTGAATAAAAGTTTCTTTCCATAAGAGCAAAATCTGAACATTATTCAAAACTTTTGGCCACCAGTGTATATGCATGTGTGACTCAGCGTGTCATACTGTGAGACAATAAGCAAGAGATTATAAAAAGGCATATATTCATTCCTCCACTTGTCCAGGAGTTGCCACAGAAACTCAGATTTATAACAAGGCAAATTTAGTAAAGTAATTTTTATTTGTAAAGTGCTTTTCACAACTCACATAATTTCAAAGCACCTTTACAGAAAATTATGCTTCAACAGAAAAAGCTGTAATATAGTAATGTCTTCATGTTGCTGTTTAAAAAAAAGAAAAAGAAAAAAGACATGATTGAAAATAATATTATTTTAAATTGATATTAGTAAAGCCTTAAAAGAATTCTGTCTTGATCTTTACAGTTCCATATCTTCATCTACTGATGAGGAATATTAGAAAGTTTGTGGACCCATTAGAACTTCCTAAATTGATGACGGATGAAAAAAATTCTCTTGATTCTGAGATAACATTAGAGGAGCTTGGCGAGGTAATTAAGGCCCAGTCTACAGGCAAGGCAATGCATTTTGATATTGCATGTTTTCATTTGCACTCCTGGCACAAATAACTAAATTGCTGTTGCATTGCTATCGTGAAACAGAGATCAGATATCAATGTTGAAACTTTATACCTTTGAAAAGATATATAATTTGTTAACATTGATGACATTTATGGACTGTAAATTATATATTAAATGTAAGCAGAGTGACGTCACTACTGCTTGCGGGCGATTGCGTATCAACAAGGTTAAAAGGTTTTCGAGTGATGTGGACAGGTTGTCTTCTTTACATTTGTCTATGATTGGGAAGGTTAATGTTATAAAAATGAATTGTATTTCAAAAATCAACTACTTACTACATTCTCGCTCCATTGAAGTTCCCCTCACTTTTATTTAAAAAATTTGTTTGTATAGTCAAATCGTTTATTTGGAATGGTAAACATCCTTGATGCATTATAATAAGTTAAACAGGCCAGTTGACAAAGGTGGGTTAGGTCTCCCCACAATTTTATTTGACTGTTATGCTTTTGGTCTCAGACATTTGGCACATTGGTCGCTCCAACTGGAGAGGGCCCCTCACTGGTTTTGCATTTAACATATTTATCTGAATGTTGCCTCAAGCATATGGCTGAACCCTAAATTATGCATTGATAAGTCCCCCTTTTGCTGGAGTGGATTGAGAGGGGTGTTGCTATGCTTGGAGATGTACAAAAACGGAGTATTGAGATCTTTTGATAATATTATACAGCAATTTGGGATTCCGAGATCTCAATTCTTCAGATATTTACAGTTGCGCCATTTATTATGTACTGTCTTTGGAAGTAGTATACAGCCCCCTAAAGCGGCAGACACCCTTAGTGTGGTGATTGCTGCTTTTGGGAAGGGTCAAGAAGCATCGGTGTACTATTCTTTGCTGATTCAGAGTCTTGGCGACAGAGCTTTATCATCTCTCAAGGGGTTATGGGAAAAGGATTTCAACATGACACTGGAGGATGGGGAGCGGGAAAGGATTCTAATTTTTTTTTAAACCTATGTCCAGAGACGCTAAGGTACATCTTATGCAATTTAAGATCATTCATTGTTTCTATTGGACCCCCTCTAGGTTGTATAAACTTGTTTAATAGATACACCTACCTGTTGGAGATGCCAGTCGGAAGTCCAGTTCATCAGTGAGGTCTTAGACACTGACATTACTCTCTGCCCAAGACTGTGTATTTTGATATAAATGACAAATATATAAAAAACTGGGTATGCAGTGTGATGATTGGGAGGCAAATAATTCTTAGGGGTTGGAAGGCAGCTCTCCCTCCTTTCAGGAGTGCTGCACCGAATTGGGCAAGGTGGCAGCTTTCAAGGAAATGATGCATAGACGGCTGGGTAACATGGAGACATATAGGAAGAAATGGGGCAGAGATGTGGCCATCCTGAAGGGTTTCAACAATGGTTAGGGGAGAGACAATTTTGTTTTGTTATGTGTAGTCATTTAAATAGTATTTTTTCATTTTATTTTATTAGTGGTGCTTGTGGAGCAAATTGCAATCTCACATACTTATTATAAATTTTTTCTTATTATTATTATTTAAGGAGTCATGTTAAGTATCAGATGGGCTTACCATAGCAACCAAGTAACAAAACACATATCTCTGCACCAGAAAATGGATAATAATAGGAATAGAAATGGTTCCATAAATTTATGTTCTGTTTGTCCTAATTTTGTCATTTTTATTTTCTATGTATGGAATAAAAAAAAAAATCTGTATTTAATGTTAATTTATTTATTTATTTGGTACGTAGCCATGTAATAATTGAGATAATGTACAGTAAAGTATCCCTTATATATAAATTACATAATACCTTAATTCTGTACTTAAACTGATTCATAAAGCTCTCATTAAAAAAATGTGTTGCCTCATAAAACTGTTTCTTTGAAAAATGCTGCTTGAAAAATCGTCCAATGTTATCAAGGGCCACGCCACAGTTAATCCAGAATAAACTACATAATTTGGTACATAATCATTTTACATACAGTTTTATACAAAAGTAACTCATACACAGTTTCAGTTGTCAGTACTGATTTTATTAAAAAAAAAATTAGTTTAAATTGTGACAAGTGTGAGTAACCACTATATTTTGCTACATTTGACAGACTTTAAAGTATTACTTTTTGAACAAAAGCTAATTTGACATTTTATGATTTTTAAGCTTCGATACTTAAGTAGGTAAATCTTAAAGTTTGCCTAAACTGTATTTTGAACAGTGCAAACAAAAAGAGCCACCACACTACAGTATATCGTGATTTAAGTAATATTACTGAACAATTATGATATTTACATTTTCATTCTGGATATATACCTGTTAATGAACTACATTATGTATTTTTATTAGCAGGCTGTGTGTAGTCAGCCATGCTTTTAGGTGAAGTGTGTAAATGTTTTGATTAAATACTTAAAATACTTGCTTTTTTCAACTATAGTCAACTATAAGTAAGCCATTGGTAGGTTGATGTTCAGAAAAGTGTAAAGGCTGTGACTCTGTGATGAATTCAGATCATTGCTCTGTCTGTTTGAGCATCCCAAACAGCCTGACACAACAACATTGACTTAACCAATTGCGTGAGTTTGGGGAGGGATGATGCTTTTGTTTAACCAATGGGAGACAGACGGTTAGCAAAACTTGCTTGAAAACAGTCATTATTTTTGTAATTCTGTTTGGTGCCACTAATGATGCAAAAATTACACACTTCACCATGTTGTAGAATTATTTGTACCTTACATCTCATAAAAATACAGTACCACAGAATAACAAAATAAAATTGTTACAATCAGGTTTAGTATACAATTACTTCTGTTTTAAAATGTTACTATTTTCTAAATATAATCCACTGGTTTAATCCCTCTTGTAAAAGAAATACCCCCAAAATTCTTTTTTTTTTGGTCAACATTAGCACTAAATCATCATTTTATGGAACTGAGGACCCAATAGATATACTAAACAAGATTTCATACATTTGTTAACCAAACAAAGCAAATTTCTTGACTTTTTACCATAAATTATTAATGTACTTGAGTAGTGACAGAACTTTAAAAAAAAACATGCTCTCCGTTCACTTATCATACATTAATTTACATAAAATGTATTTAATTGGCGACGAGACCGTGTTGAATACACTGAAAACACCACATAGCTTTACAACATATTTATATTTTATATTAATACTTACAGAATTTTTATATGAAAAAGATCATTAGCCCCTTATTCCCATGTGATAAGATATCATTGTTAAAAAAAATTAAAAGTATAAAAATATAAACTTTCAATAAATACACACTATATACACAGATTTTTTGTTACATGTTACAATGACATTTAATGGCAAACAACAACAAAGAAAATTCCCCCAAAAATTTAATTACTGAAATAGAACCTCTTTTGAGAAAAATCTGGAACTTTAGAGAGATGACTGAACACTTCATCAAAACAGTGGTAACTTAAGCAGCTTTGTATATTGACCATTGTCCTTTATACATGGGCACTTGCATGCAACTTTTCATCACCCACAAGAACAGACACATTGTTAAGATGTGGTGCATCAGAACCAAGGTAATTATTGTTAAAGAAAAGAACCAGCAGTGAAAAAATATTTTTGTTAACTTAAAAACACAAATATACAAAAGAACAAAAACTAAAAAATGCACAACACTATAAATGAAAACTCCAGTTACAGAGAAAATGTGTTTAGTTTTCATATCTTCAGTCATTTTAGGATGGTCTGATTAATCTCTAAATCTGTAAGAAAAAAATCATTGTAAGCTGCAGCCTGAATGATATGTAAAACAACATGTAAAACACAGTTCGCTTGTTGCATTTCCTGATAAAGTGTTGTGTTGTTTTTGGCAGATGGACTTATTGGTGGTGCTGGTACTGAATATGGTGGGCCATTTTCCATGGATCTTCCTCACAGTTATTTGATATAGGCTTTATCCCATTTCTAGAGCCAGGCTTTCTAACTTGTACCCTCTTACTGAAAAGGTGAGCTCCAACGCTACGCCCTGAAGTACATGGCTTGAGGTGGCAAGCAAGCTTTTAATTTTTTTGTGTGCATTTTGTAGATTTTATCTTGGTGTTTTCATTCAACAGTTTTTTTTTTTGTTGTTGTTGTTTTGCGATATCCCAAAATGCACATCAAACACGTTGATGGAAACCCAGCTTCTCTTTTATTCCAAAGAGTAAAACAAAACAAAAATTATTTATGTACAGTTAAACTAAATAAAAACTAAACTGAAATTTAAAATCAAATGACAAAACGCAATAGAAACTAGCAAAATCTTAAAAACTATATAATGATCAGAACAGCACTCGTTCAACATTCACATTGCCAGCTGAACAAACAAACACTTTTAAACAGCTTCCGCTGATGTCTCAGCAGAGATGGACATTGTCAGTTTGGCAATTTTCACAGTGGTCTTCACGCAGCTCTCGGCGGCAAGGTTTGCAGCGATGTGTTGACTCCTTTGACAATCTGATTCCAAGCTGTTGTCGAGCTGCAGAGACATGCTGGAGCTGCTCCTGCAGCACTGACAGGTTGTGAGAAAGGCCCTACGCATGTCTTTACTCCTGAGAGCGTAGATTACTGGGTTAACGGTGGAGTTGAGCAGGCAGAGCATACTACAGAATGCAAAAACTGTCTTAATGTTGTCATCCATACGCCAGAACAAATCATACACCATAATGGCCAAAACAGGCCCCCAACAGATCACCAACACCAATAGAATCAGAACCAACGTCTTGGCCAACCGGATGTCCATGCGGACCTGATCTGGCCTGGTGGTCTGGACCTTCCTGCCATCAGAGGAGTGGATGACCAGGCTTTTTTGCGATGTACGTCTTAGCATCCTAACAGCATGGTGGTGGGCCTTC